>VOQK01001204.1:0-16599 GCA_015052645.1 Benitochromis conjunctus | reverse complement strand
GTGAACACAATTCCCTGCATCATCCACAAATATGGGTGGGCCAAAGCTCATTTAAAATGGACAGAAAGAAAGTGGAAAACTGTTATGTGATCGAAATTTGAAATTCTTTACAGATGCTTTGTAAATCAGCTTGTTATTAACACTCATTGATGCCTATATAGAATTGGTTGCACATCTGGAAGGGCACCATCAAAGCTGAAAGTTAACTACACGCTTCAGAGCAACATAGGCTCCCACGTCAACAACTTTTTCAGGAAAGGCCTTCCATATTTCAGTAAGGCAATCTGAAACCACATACTGCAGCTATTACAACAGCATGGCTTCATAATCGAAGCGCCTGGGTGCTGAGCATTTGGCAGATTATGAGATGGAAAAACACAAAAAAAGGCAATCATGGACTGTTGAGCAGCTAAAATTCTGTATCAGACAAGAACTGGACATCATTCCTGTCCAGTAAGTCCAGCGGCTGCTCTCCTCAATCCCCGGTAGAACATTTTTTTACACAGCAAATTAAACACATACAGTTAGCTTAAACTGCAACACTAATATTAAAATCCTGGTCAAACATGGAGCAAGAAGAATTTCCTTATAATACGCCCGTATTTTTTTTATTGTTTGGAGTGCAGGACTTTAATCTGTCATAGATGATGCATACATGGGGTGATTTTTTTTCTTTTGAACGCTATAGTTGGTTTCAGTTTGTGGTAGAAAGGTGTTTGGACATACTAGCAGGGTTAGAGACACAAGAGACAAATATATCTGTGAGAATGACATGACTGAATTCCCTGTTAAGAGTTTAATTAAATTTACTGCCTCATAAGTCTAATTTTGAATGGCATTTTGGTGCAAGTTGCATGAGTGTATTTCAGCGCTTTTATGTTGTATCTGGCACTAGGTGTGAGTCTGTCCTCAGGCCCCACTGTGCAGATGGAGAGAGCATATTAATAATATAGCAAAGCTTTGAAGCCCCTCTCTTGTCCTGGGATACTTTATTCTCCACATTTCCTGCAGGAACTCATACACTCCATGCCTGAGGTCTCAGTCCTTAGGTGGCTCTCTCATGTCTACAGCAGCACAGGGCACAGCTCTAAATTATTTAGGTAGCTGTGGTCCTGTAGCTATGTGTGTATATTTCTAGGTATTGCTCTCCACCATGTTGTATCTTTCTGCTTCCAGCTTCACATTCAGTTCTTACCTGAGAGATAGCTTCTTCACTCGGCTCCTGCACTGACGCTGTGAGGTGTTGTGTAAATGACATAGCAGAGAGGGAAATATAGCGAAATAGAGGATATGCAGTGGAGCAGCTTTGCAAAAGGAAGCCAGCTCAAGGACACGTGAAGTCCGGGCAAGAGACAGGTTTTGCGTCTGTCACAACATGACAGCAAGAGAAAAAAAGAAAAAGAAAAACCCAAAAGAAACGGGAGTTGCTACACAGATGGAGGTTTGACTCAGTCATTGGCAGTCTCTCGCCTCCCACTTTCACACGCTGTGAAACCTCATCAAGATTTTATCCCGGTTTTATAGGCAGACTTTGCTGCGAAAACTCAATCTTCCTTCCTCAGGGCGAGTTTTTACTGAATGCACAGTTGTGATATTACATTTCAAACCTTCACTGATGAACATGGCATAATAACTCTAAATTAAATTCAGTTTCTGCATTGGGCTGGTATTTTACACGCTCAGTCTCCAGATGTTCTTTCTGTGAGCTCTCCTTTGTTCTCATTAGCGCCAATTGTAAAACGGTTGACTAAAAAAGGAGGTCCCGTTTAAGCCAATCACCACACACACACAGCATCCAGAAGGTCAACGACTGCTTTTCTGTAAAAAGTGATACTCTGAATTTAGTTTTTACTCTATGCCGTTTTCAAGAGACCTGCAGATTACTGCAGATCCATTTTAGAAGGTGACGCGAGGTAAATGCGGGCAGTGTTTAATTCCCACTAAGCTGCTCCAGATTGCACCCTGTTATTGACAGACAGAAGAAAGCTCCAGAAATCAACCCATTTTGATAACAATATGTATTTATGCACACATTTTTCTTCGTCCCTCGATACTTCCAGTGTGATCTAATAATTCCAAATTTGATTTCCCTGTGGTTCCTTTCTAACTTGTTGTGGCCTGAGGCACAAAAGAAATAGGAGGCAAGAGCACACAGAAGTGGGGCTAGTGCTCCCCAGTGAGCCAAACGATGGGTCTATTTGAGGAGCTACTTCTCTTTCTGTCTGTTAGAGCATCGACACAGGCTGACGAGCTCTGGCCGGAGCACATGTGAGGCAGGAACTGGAGCACTAAAAGGGGAATACAGTGAAGATGGTGATGATGGTCTATGGCCAGGCGTGAGGCAAGGAAGGAATTAAAAGCAGCGCAGGATGTGAAGCTGCACACTGAGCCGATATCGCACGCCGCATGCTGTTTCCTTGTCCCCCCATGTGGCCTGATAATTAGACAGGCAGTATGAGGGCCCTCGGTGTCTGCTGTCGATCACAGCCTCTACAAAGAGGTTTCATCCTCAGACCAGGCTGCCTCTCCAACTGGTCGCACTCTACGGGGAATGTAGGAGGACAGCCAGCCTCCTCTGACGTTAGAGGACAGAGCAGCAGATGACATGTGCAAATAGGAGTGGGAGGCTGAATGAAGCTTGCTTGTGAGTCACAGCGTGCACACATGAGCGAGCTGCTTATAATGACAGGCTTTCAACTTGAGTTCATAATGTGTTCACTCTTTTGCTGTCAGCTCTAAAATTGCAGAGGAAACATAGATGGAAAGGATTAAAAACACAGAGAGCCATAATGGCTTCCTAACCTTGGAGAACAAACGAAACGCGGCAACAGCCTCTTGAGCTCACAGTTCCTTATGCCTTCTATTGGGTTTACTAGCCAAGGTCAATTACCTCCACCTGAAGAATAAAAAATATTCTGATACACACACACACACACACACACACTAGCAGCAGCCTGTGGTATGAATTCATCTGTGAGCATGTCCTCAATAACGTCTGTTCTTCTGGGTGATCCGACCAAAACTATGCGATGGAACATGAGCGTGCCATAAACCTGTCTGTCAGATCATTAACATCCAAACCGCTTTCATGAGATATCTTTATTGGTCAAAAAGCTTTGGAAGAAAACTTCTATACACTTTCAGGATATTCCATCGCAGACAGAGTTAGCACAAATTGTACAAACACATATTTGATATGCCGAATGTCGTTTTCTGTGGATTTAAATGTTATTATCACTAATGCATTGAAATGGGACTGCTATTTCTGGAGCTGGTCAAGGTAGAGTTCATTTAAACTAATGGAGCATAGCCTGCAAGCTTGCTCAGGCAAGCTGCACTTTCATGCTCACTCTCCTCACATTATATGCCAAAACACTCCCGACCTCACACCCTGCACTCCCCCCCTCTTTTCAGTGGTCTGCATGATTCTCCCATTTCTCCCTTTGACAGCTCATTGCTGCTGCCCAGCATTGCCAGCTGATCTTTGGTCTCCCCACCACCATGATGATGTTTGCGCATCACTCCCCACCTTCTATATGTAATGTGATGAGCTCAGAGCCTATCCACCAAACTCTAACTCTATTCTACTTTAGTAAGAAAGAATTTCAAATATGAGTGGTCTGACTGACCTTTAGTAAGTGGGAATAAGCTGAAAGTTGAGATCTAAAATTAAAACAGTCAGAGCATTAAGAATATTTCAGTTTTCTTTAAATCAGCTAAACAGAACAATCTGTAAAAGACTGTATAATGAAACCATTTTTTTAAAAACTCTTTAAAATCTCTTTAAGGAGCCAGTTGATTTGCTAAATAATGCATTAAAAGCTAATTATCTAGCATATCTGGCAGATGCAACACACACTACTGCTGCTAGTCTGTGTTCTGCATGGTTCAATAGTGTGATGCTGTTCATGGGGAATCCTGGGACCTCTGACCTCATTTTAGTGACTCTCTCAATGAGCTGTGATATTTTGCCTGTGAACGTTTTAGAAAATGAACTCCGACAGGTCAGACAAGAACTCATATTTCACACGCCTTTCCTGTAGCATTCTGCTCAAAAGCCAATGCCACCCGTCACGTCAGGTGTATGAGTGTATGAATAGCTCAATTTTTTTTCTCGTCATTTCTTCCTGCAGAAGCAGAGGTGAATAAATAGTTTCATAGGCAATAGAGGTTTTCTCAATAACTCTTCACCATAACGTGGTAGAAAAGAGGTCCAAGTGCATTTATGCAAAATATATTAATATTTTGAGTGCCTTTTTTTCAAAGATTATACAATAGGTCATGTTGACTCAGTGATTAAAAACGACCCAAAGTTTTATAGGTGGCCGTGTAGACTGAGAGCTTATAAAGAGCAGAAGGACGAAATGCCACTCAGTCCACCTGCAGCTAGGACCAGAATGAATGTTTTCTTAAGAGATGAGCAGCAAAGCTTCACTGAGACCAGGAACAATGAAAGGTCACCATGTGTTAAGCACCAGCCACTGCACAGCCGTGTTATTTCTCAAGTGTTTCCGGATCAGCTGTGAGAGAGAAGTTCTTAAGATACGCAGCGCAGTAATTGCAGGTACAGCTGCTGATTCCTGGCAGGGCTTTTAATAGGTTTCCCTCTGAGGTGCTGAAGCTCATTACTCGTATCTGTTGCTATAAACCTCCACACTGACGTTCATGTATTTTTGAGATTACGTCAGTGGAAATGAGAAGGTTTCCATTCATAAATAGAAGCTACTTCACTAACTGGTAGCTCTAAAATAAATTGTGAGATGGTTTCACATACATTCACCAGTATGCAGAAATGTACACAAACTCTGTGACCCGCTGAAAACCCGTCCCCCCGGTTGCTGTTTCTCTGCTCAGAAATCCCAGCTACCAGGCTCAGCCATCTGTGACTCTCTGAACCTACTGACCTTGCGGAAAAGCAGATCCTTGAATTATACTAATGCATTTGGCTGAACCTTTTCCTCCTGAGGATCAGTTATCAGA
Organism: Benitochromis conjunctus; assembly: GCA_015052645.1. Classification (NCBI taxonomy): domain Eukaryota; kingdom Metazoa; phylum Chordata; class Actinopteri; order Cichliformes; family Cichlidae; genus Benitochromis; species Benitochromis conjunctus. The sequence goes on along the minus strand of VOQK01001204.1, from coordinate 11,619 downwards.
CTCGCTGTGCTTAGCTGTGTTTTGGCACCGCTTCCCCTCCATTCAAATCCCTTTACCACGTACATGTGCATCTGAGAGGAACGCTCCACAGATTGTTATGTATCCTCCTTGGATACATATATGACTTTCCCTTCCAGGTCCATACAGTATGTTCATTATGTACAACATAGTACTGTTGCCCTTTGCAAATGTGCTTGGCTGTTTCCAGGTGTTGATCCTTGCAAAAGGGAAGCATAATCAGAGGAGTGCCGATAAAGATATTTATCACAGGGGAAGTTGAGAAGGTGTATCTGGAAAAATAACACACAGTCTAACTGCATGGTCACATTTCATTGACTATATGAAAATACCACAGAGAGGATGGGCTTAACCCTGGCTGCCCAGCACAGTTTGAAATCATAAGCAGAGGGGCATTTAACAACTGTAACAGGGGAAATTTAGTGCTTTCAGGGAAACAAAAATATATAACTCAAAATTCCAGAGACCTAGAGGAAAGAAGATTAATTGCAGGATAAATTGCTGTAATGCTGAATATCCCTGACTGGCTTAGTTTGTGGCTATACATAATTACACGCCTTCAAACTGTTAAACCGAGATCTGCTGAGCTCGGCTCCAAACAATACTGAGTGGATTTCGCCCTTTGGAAGGTAATGGACCAGGAGAGGGCTCAGGCTAAAATTAGATACCATAACAGCGTTTTATCCTGACAATGAACTTTCTGCCCAAAGTCCACACAACACCTCACCACTGCCTCCCTCCTCCCTGTCACCACTACTCTTTAGGCTGTTGGCAGATTCATTTGCGCTTGACCTAGTTAATGTCTCTGGAGAGATGGAGGAGTAAACACACACACGCAAATGCTCCACTCCAGAAAACCTGGAATTTTCCATTCTTCCACACCCAGTCCACAAGCCAGACCACGGGAGGAACATTTTGGGCATGTGATGCACTGTACGTAACAGCCCGATAACATATTGACAGCACCAAGCCTAGCAGTGAGGTCACCTGAGGACATCTTCTGAAATACCTCCAAATGCAAATTCAAGATATTGTGTGATGGTGATATTTGATATTTCCTTGATTGTCTCTAGAAAATATTTGAGGTTCCCATTATTTGAAACCACAGTAGAGATGCTAGATTTCATTTGAGTCTGCCTCTAGTGGGAACTCTTTAAAAAACAAAAAACTCAAGGTAAAATAAGGAGCGCATGTACAATATGTGCAATATAACTGGAGCGGTATGGCAGGTATGGCTGTAAATGAATATAACACTCAACATCTGCCCAATATTTGCATTATCATGAAAACTGGTCTGATGGGGTTATATTTCTGGTCAGAATCAAGTAAGTGCTGTGTAATTGTTCCACCCAGATAACTGCCTATTCTTTTCTTTGATATGCCCTTGGAATTATTGGAAAATCATATGTTTAGCAACTCCAGTAATGTGGTTGGCAATATTTTTCTTGTGAGTCTTGTGAGTCTGTGTTCCTATGTGTGTCGGTAACACTCACTGCAGTAGGAACGCCTCAACGATATTCACTGCAACAGCGCAATAGTACTGCATCTGTACAAGATAGTGCATTCACACAGAAAAAATAGATTGTGTAGCAGAGATCTAACTGTAGTTCAAAGTAGGGTGCACTTCTATACATGAGTACTGAGTAAAGAGCTGCAATGTAAAGGGACCAAGTGGCTCATTGTCTCCCACAAATCTGTCACTTAGGTCAGACACCCTGTAAAATAAAAGCACAAGATTTGGTGTGACTAGTCCTCGTGCCAGTGCTACAATGTCAGCGCTTACTTTTATACTAATGCTGAGCTATTGTTATTATTGTTCAATACAATAGCAGGAAAAACACAAATAGCTCAGTAAGTCATGACGGTGTCACAGTGAGCCGGCATAAACAATACTGGGACACTAAAACTGATGCACAGCAATAACTTTCTTGTGTGAAATAAGAAAGATCTAACACACACACATACAAAACACTTTCATGTGTTTATCTGCATCAAATAACATGATGAACAATTAATAAACTGTCAAATGTAGACTCTGTGCTTATGTGCTTGTGTATGCTGCCTCTCTCTATCTGTCGTTGCTTATGGAGATGCTTGATTTGATCTGATTTCACCTGTGCTTTACCTGCAACGACTGTTTTGTGTTCTGTTGTAATGCATCACTGCGTCTCTTAATTCAGAAATAATTATCTGTAGAGAGTCTTCAGATAAAGTCCACTCAATGGGCACGGAAGACAGGAAAGACTGGCAAATGGACACAGTGCAAACTCTTATGTGGATAAATTAAGTTTCTGGGCTCATGAGAACTTTTTAAAGTAAACATTGAGTCGCAGGTCTGAAGATTTAGTCTAAAGAAAAATGTCACCCCGTTCGCTATCTGCTGCAACTGGCAGCTAAAAATTGCCATCTGGCTCATTCAGCACACTCGTGAGTATATTTCTTGAGTATTACTGTTTTCTGAAGCACATAATGTGTTAACAGAAAGAAAAAAAAAAACAGTGGCCCACTGCAGCTTACATCATCACTTCCAGTAACAAGACACGTGCTGTCTATTTTTAAGAAGATTCACAAACTTCTGCATTATTGCATTTTGCAAAGCAAACTCAAAATGGTTAACAAACTGAAACGTGGGTATCCATATCGCTGTTTGTGTGGCATTATGATGTTGATGATGACCCTTTCATAATGAATCATCATTATGATGATGATAAGTTCACATGGAACAAGGATGCTACTGTGCATGTGCGCTATTGTGGGGTAAACAGGATGAGGAAATGTTCTCTGAGATGAAGTCTGGCTGGAAGATCACTGAAGGAATTACAACAGGGGTGTGAACGTGTCAGAAATGGCAGAGAGGGGGCTGGAACAAGATTCACGAACTGTATATAGAGTGATAGGAGGTATGTGTGAGTGAGAGAGAAAGCTGAGGACAGGAGGGTGCAAGAGTGTCACGTGTGTGCCAGAATAAGCATAGAGCTGCAGCGCTGCACTCTCTGGATGCAGCGGCAGCAAGTCAGGCCCTCTGTCACTCAGGTTCCCCATGGTCCTTCCACATGTAGTTTCTGTAGCATCCACACTTTCGTCACCTGTCCTATTGCTTTCCTTATCTAACCTTGTCCTCTTTAAGACTTCACCCTTGCGCTCTAGCTCTCTCTTGACAATCTCCTGCCTCATGTAAATTGCTAACATGAATCAGAAGCATTTTGTTGCATTAACTCAGGCTTATTTCCACTCCACTGATAAAGTTTTGCCTATGAAGCTACAAGAATTTGAATGACTTCATCTTTGCATATCTACAAATTCTACAGTACTGTCTAAAAGTCTGAAGTAATCCCTAATTTCTTTATATTTTTCCCCCCAAAATGGGAAATGTCTTCAGGAAAAGCTGTCCAGGCTTCTTGAAGGAGATTCAAAGCTCTTCTTTAGATGTTGGTTGCCTTTCATTCAGTTCTCTGTCTACATGATCCCACAGTGCTTCAATAATGTTGAGGTTCAGGCTCTGAAACTCAACATTATTGATCCAGCAGGTACCCCTTGGCTACGTATAGCTCTGGACCACTGACTGAAATGCAACCACAAACCATGACAGAGCCTCCACCTTGTTTTACAAACTGACTGACTGTAAACACTCATTGTTGCACCTGTCTCCTGACCTCCTCCACACATGTTGGTGATTTGAAGCATAATGTATATCCATCAGAACTCTTGCTACTGACTTCAGTCCAGTTCTTGTGTTCTTTGGCATAACTCAGCCTTTCTTCCCTGTTTCCATTTCCTAATAATGGCATTTCGTCATCCACCCTCATATTGAGAACATTTCTGATGCGACTTCTGTGAACAGTAGATGGATTAACTGAGTGGCCAGATGCATTTCTCAGGTCTTGTGTCAGGTCTTTGCTTGTTTTTTCTGTTTCTTTAGTAAATGACGTTCACTGTTTACCTGCTGTATATAGTTTTTAGGCCTGTCACTTTTGTCCTCAGTTGTTTTAAGGACACACGGATATACAAAGTGTTCAGATAATAGCTCTTTGGAAATCATCTCGATGGTGGAAAAATACTATTTGATGCCGTCAAACTGTCTTATATTTGATATTGTTTGTAGATTCAAGTTTTGTGACAGGTTGCTGGTAAAAAAAAAAATGCCTCAAGATACAATTTAAAATGGGTTCTTTGCTAAATTGTCTGTGTAGACACAACACAGGTTCATCCCTTTAGTTAGGTGACTTTTTTGTGCTTCAATGATTCATAGATCAATGATAAGTGGTTAAAAAATACATTCCTCTAAAAATGATCAGTTACAGGGACTGGACTGGAAATGAGTTGAAAAGAAGAAAATGTACAAAGAAAAGCTTTGACAGATACACAGACCTATTGCTCAAAGCTGCTTTTAAAAAATAAAACAGTCTTGCTCCTCGTAAGCAAAATATAAGGAAATGAGGAGGTGACTTTTGCACAGTACTGTACATATGTGCTCCACATTTTGAGTGCACATGAGCTTGATGCAGACTAACTTTACTGTTATGTTGTTGGCATTTGAAAGCCATTACACAAACTCTTTTATGACGATGCATTAGAGAAGGTCCAGTAGGTGCCCCTTGGCTAAGTATAGGGTACAGTCACTGCTTAAATGTGCCATCTTGTTGTTTCTGTTACAAAGGAGCTGATGGAGGAGAGTAGGAGTGTAACACCCCTCTGTAGCCCTCTGAGTCTCAGCACTACTCCTCCTCAGAAGAAGAAGAAGGCTGGAGAGATGCCAGGTACTTTTTTCCCACTTTAAAAGGTTGGGATGACATCCAAACTAAAGAGCACAAGTCCTAATGTGGGCCTCACAATGTTATGCAAGTGTATGACTGCAGCAGCAACATAATAAAAAATATATATATAAAGCCCACGTTGAAGCTTTTCTGTTCCTATTGGTGAGCAAAACGCAAACCTCACTCCTGGGGCACGGCCAAGGACACGTGTTAGCCACAAACAACCCCTGCTATTAAAGGTTTGTTCTGTGTAGAAATTTCAGCCTGACTCTTCAACCACACTGTAAAGCACTCTGAATGGGTGACTAATACATGTGTGGTACTCTACTACACCAGGGAGTTGTGACAATGAGTTATCTCAAGGTGAAATTTCACTCTGAGATCCTGCTTCCTGTGACTCCATTTCAGCTCATGAGAGCAATATATTACCGACATTAAACATAACTAAATAATGTTAGCTTAACAGTTGAAGAAGATTATAATGGCACAAGGAATTAAATGCTCAAATCCACCATGGCTTTGTCCAAAGTAACCCCTGAAGAATGCTTCCACAGCTACATATTTAAAAGGCCTTCTCGCTAATGAGTCGCATAATGAGAAACGTAATAAAATCTTTGTTTTTGCTGTTTAACAGCCAGCACGTAGAATTTAACACATTCTTAATGGCTAATTTCTTCATGTTGTGGAGGAAACTGTAATTGATTCTTTAATTACCTGATATTCCTGTAACGACAACAGAGCTGGCTGTTCTATACCCCCTGTTTAAATGAATATACCTTTAATTTATTTTTATTTTTTTTAAACATTACCAGAAGCATTATATGTTTCTGGTAATCTTTCCTGTACAGTTAAATGTTGACCAAAAATTTCATGTTAATTGTTTATAATTAACTGTAGGATGCGCAAAAATACTTGCAAAATATATTTAGAAGGCCCAAGCACAGGACACACAGACAGAGACAGGTTGGACATTAAAAAAATAAATAGAATAAAAAAGGTAAACTTCTACTGACTGAGGCAAAGTTCACAAATAAAGTCCAACAAAGGAGTGACATAAGTTAGGAATTCAGAACTGAAGTGTAAGAAACGAGCGGCTGACAACAACAGGATGATCTGACAAAGGGCAAAGGGAATGATGGACCCAGGGCCAGAACACACAGTCACACAGTTAATGTTAACATGGTGCTCATGTTAACGTGGGGTCACTATGACCCCTTATCTTTCGTTACTGTTGTCTTATTCTTTCATTCTGGCACCCCATGATCCCCTTTATCAGAGCCTTTATATTCACCCTTTTATTCTCTATATTAAAATGACAAAGCCCACTGTTTTCTGTTGAACATCCCCTTCTTATGTCTTGTATAGATAGTATTCTTGTAGTAGCTAGTCCGGTGTTGGCTAACCTTCGAGACGCACTCTCTTGGCTGGTAAACCCACTGTGTACCAAAATACTTAAGCCTGGATTAACCCTTGATTATACTTACTGCATCTGCAAAGCCATTAAGGCCCACTAGGGTCTGCTTTCGTAATCAGCATTCACATGCTTGGCTGTTTTTTTTTTTGTGACCTAAAGGGGAATTTACATAACAATGGCCAATAAGACTTTACATGACATTACGATTGTAATTTAAATTCTGAAGTCACAAAAAATGTATGTGGCGCGCCCAGGAGCTCACCGTCTGATGACGAAAGTCACTTGAACCCTAGAGGACCCTGGGATATTGAAGGGTTTAATAAACACACCACCGCAGCAAATCCTGAGGAAGTGGACTTGAGTCAGATTGGTTAACAGTCCAGCAGTAATTGTTTTTATCATTTATATGGATGTTTCACATCTCTGAAAAGACACATGCTGCTGTCAGAAGAGGCCTGTGACGAGGTTTGGGGTCGAAACTCATTGCTGTGAAAGAGCTATGATCCTCCAAGTGAGGTTAGATAGTTGGCTACAAAGAAATTATCAGTCCATATCGCATCACTTCTAGATAGGATCTCGCACTAAAACGCCCACATGATCATTCCATAAAAGTGGTAGCAGCGGGAGCGTGGGCAGCTCTACGTTGGACATAAATTTGGCGGCTAGCCTGTTGTCACCCGTCTCATCAGCTCTCCACAGGGAGCCTCAGATACACACTTGGTCAACCTATGTAATGGATGTCCAATTATGTGCTTGCTTTTTTTTTTCTTTTTCACCAAATGATCACAACCCACAGATACATATTTTTAACAACAGCAGACGAGTGTGAGTAGAGTTGTCAAAGCTTTTGCCAGGTTAACTTTTTTTGGACTCTTGCTTTTTTTTTTAATTTCTCAAAAATCCCCTTACATAACTCTAACCTTCACATTAAGATTATAGGCTATTACGCTGCTGCTACTAACTCACAATGTTACATCATCTGGAATCAATATGGCTGCATGGCAAAGAAAAGCTGTAGTAACAATGAATCACAGGAGGCTAATATTTTTAGGTCTTTTTTTTTTTTGAAGTGGAACCCGATACTTTAAAGACCGTTTCTTTGAGGTGTATACTGGCCGAAGTTCCAGCCTAGTGCAGGAATTATTCAATGCTTGTGGTGAGCTCTCAGTCCTCTGCATCATGTGTAGCCCTCCTCATCTGTGCGTGGAGAACGCAGGCTGGAGCACTTACATAACCTAGTTAAAATATACCCCAGTCACATGTAACATTCAGCCCTGCAGATAGATATCCCACTGTCGCTTGAGCTGCTCTGGCAGCCGTTCAGACACTAGAGAGAGTATAAACACACACACACACATACACAGAGCCATAAAATATTTGTCAGTGGTTTGCTGCCAGACATTCTCAACTGCCTGCATGTGAACTGTCTGTGTGGAAAATGGTCAGGGAGTTTTTTGTTTTTTTTTCTGGATGAAGCACATGTGACTGAAGTTGGAAGAAGGAGAAGGTGCAAAAGGAAGAGGGAGGGTGTATGACGGGGCGCCGGAAGTCCAACCCTTTAAAGCAACAAAAATGCAATGAGTATCACTCCTTCTCTGACTGCATAACCTCTAATATCAACTCTAAATGCGATTGGCTGCGCATACAACTGACACCCCCCCCAACTGCTGCAGCGTGCCCACAGTACATGCAGCTACACTTCTACTGTGTGGGTGGGGTTTATTTGTAGAAGTAGCATTTACTGTAACAGGATGACATATCTGAAGGAGTAATATGCTACACTAGGGAGAAGTGGAAGACATGTTTTCTAACCAAGATTAAAAAGCTAAACAGGGTCCAGACATGGTGAAAGATTGCCCAGATTCTGATTCAATTCTAAAGCAATTTCAGGCATTCTGTTATTGTCACGTGGAACATCTGTGAACATCATTGTAAAAAACACATAAGCAGAGAACGGGATCCGAGTCACAAAGTTCAGCTTCAGCTAGATTGATGGGAAAATTAGGTTTTATTCCTCAAAGCTGACATGCTCAATTGGTGGTTGAGACTTGAGGGAGGTAGTCCAAGGCTTTGCAAACATTACAGAAAAAGAAAAAAAAAAGTTATGTCATTCTGTTATTACAAGTCTATGAATCACTGCAAGGATTCAATACTTTGTACCAATGTCAATTATGTCCAGCCAGAGGACGTCTTTAATGTCCCGTCCACCTTTGTGTTTACATTTGTGTTCCCTGCAGCAGCTTTAGTTGTCGTTAACACAGTTATGAACATTCCTGTCGGTTTTCTCATCCATCTGAGCTCCAAACCAAAACCTGTGCCTGGGTCGTACTCCTGCTATTAGTGGTGAGCAGGCATAATGTGAACAATGGTGTGGAAAGTCTGTTGTTTGCCGTCCCAATTTAAAGACACAGTGCATGTGTGTCACCATAGGTCAGGTTTTGCGTTCGGGAAAGCATATGGACCAAAGCCAGGGTACACCCAGCTGAGTCATATGCACAGTTCACGCGACAGATGTTGATATAACAGAGACAAATGCAAATACGCTCCCATGCAAATGGCACCCAAACACTATCACATGTACGCCCGCGTCCACTTGCAGCATATTTATAGGTAAGGGCACAGTCTTTCACATTCCCTCACTTTATGCAATCGTAACACAGGTCAGTTTATGTTACTGGCTAGCGCTTTTAATGGCAAGTCGTTGCATTAGACATGTGATGCTGTCTGAAAATGAGAAACAGATTTTACAATACTGTAAATCATGCACACATGTACTTGAGTTCAAAGCTGCTTTTAGTCCATAGGGTGAGGTGCGGTTGATGTTCCCCCACGCACACGTGCTGGGTCTTTATTTTTTATTTTTTTAAGAAGACAGGGTTAGACAGGGACAGATGTTCAGCGTATGCCCTATAATAAAGTGGGTGTGAGTCTCTGATTGGTCTTTTATTTTTTATGAATGAGAGCGCGAGGAATCCAGTCTCTGTGGGATATGTTTTCAGCCTGCCTCTCTGACAAATTGAAAATCGCAGTGCCAGTTTGTGTCGTGTGACTCATCTTGGATCCTGTCAGGAAAATGCACAGATAAAAAGAGTTCCCTTTTGTGAACAGACTGCAAATTGCTGCTGTTGTTCTTTATGCGAATGACAGATTGTGAAAATTGGAGAACGGCTCCGTGGAATTGGATTGCTGTTAAACACGTAAACATTCCTGGCCATCGCACAAAAGATTTACTGAAACGTTCACGACAATCCGTGGCTACGATTTCTATATGTGTGATGCCGTGCGTGCGTGGTTCAGAATGCTGCATGTATGGGACCAAAAATAGCTCTTTGAACATCAAGTGTATGTAAATATGTCTGTTTCCTGTGCTTTGAGGTGAATGTGATATATTCCACAGTGACGTGGAAGCATCTAAGACAAATAAGGGAAATGAGAGTTTGCTGGAAAGCTGTAGGAAGCTCTCTGTCGTCACAAAGTCTGGGGTCACCGGGGGATCAGAGCTTGGGGAGCAGGCTGTTTGTGGGTTGTGCGAGAGACCGCTGTGATTTACAGCACAATTAAAATTCAAAATGAATGTCTAACTGTGCCAGTAGGTGTGTCACCTTGACTTGTTTTAGAATGCATTCTTCACAGCAGGACGTGATTACAGGCTCATCCGTAGAGAGCAAAGCTAGTGTTTGCAACCCAGAGCTGTTGGTGCCCTCATCCTGCCTGCTCTTCATTGTGACGGCAGCACATAAAGCAAAAGTAGCCACATATGCTACTCTATGATCACTTGACCACAAACTGCCTTTTCAATCTAATTACCATGGTACAAGCTCATTATAGAAAGCAAAGATGACAGTCCAAGAAGTCCTTCTGCATTATATCTCAGACAGATTTGCACCCGGTTGTTAAAACTGTCTGGGCAGCGTCCTTGGCTCTGCAAACATCTCGCGGAGCCTTTTCGCATGTGACCTGTTTACTCTGGAGAGAGAAGGGGGGGAAATGTGTTGTTTCAAATCCTGTCTGTCCGCATTGTCAACTGAGGGAGATGAGGAGACCAGGCCGGTTGTGCTTTTTGAGTGGGCGTCTCCCAGGCGCACGTGACTGCCCCCCCACTGTTTGCTGTGAAAGGGTTCGTGACTCACTGGCTCCAAGCTCAGGATTCTCGTCTGGCCTCTGACAGAGGGCACCTAATCCTACTCTCTCATGCAGTCAAACAGAGGTCCTGTGAGTCATCAGTTTACCATCACTGTGCCTAGAAAAATAAATTATAAATTTAAAAAAAATACAGAGCTATGGTCAAGAAGAAGCAGCTTTGCGTGTGGAAAAAGTGGATTTAGCATCTCAAGAAAAGCAAAATGAAACAATCAATGACTAAGTCCACTATGATTTATCTTAATGTATTATTTACTTAGTCACTCACAACTTGGAGGCATCTTATGTAATGTCTTATGGCATGCAGAAAGTATTTATGTACTTACACAAGTACTGTAGCGTTTCGCATCAGGTCCTTTTTCTAGTCTATTCCACTTTCACTCTATTTTCTAAAAGCTAGTTACTTTGCAGGTCATTCTAATTAAGTGTGTTATCATTTTATAAAACTTACCAGTTGCACTTTGATTACTTTGCTGATGCCCCCATTCACCACACAACCACCACCATTAGCAAACATATTTTAAAGGTGCGAAAATAAGTGCCCGCTACACTCTACTGAAGTGTCCTTGGGCAAACTCATTAATTCTCACACTTGTTCCTGAAATTGCTGACTGCGCCTTTACCAGAGTCGCTCAGCTTACTGACATGCCTCAAGTCAAGCATCATCATCCAGATGATATAATGTCCAAGAATGCCTGTAGAATGACCACAGCCAGTCCTGGCTTGACTTTTCACCCAGCTGCTGAAATGAAACCGATCCGCGTGTCCACGTGTTTGTGTCATTTCCATGTCATTTGCATATGTAAACCGGCATCGCCTATTGCTCCGCGACTGCACTGAACGGAGGAGCCGATTGGTCAGTCGGAGCCGCTCGAGGAGCAAATGGGAGCGCATGCTCCCGTTAGTCCCGCCCTCCCAGACACGTTGCCTTGGGAGAAGCAACACGGGCTGATCACTGGATGTACTGCCTCCTCTCTCTCACGCCGCACGTCCAGCACATCAGCTGCTCTCTGCCGACAGTCCTACTGGATTTACCGCTAAACAAAGGAAGAGTACGACCAGCCGCTCCATCCTGGGAAGGTAGGCACCCATCTTCTTTTAATGCGCAGAGCCTCCCGATAAACATCATTTACTGTGTGTTTGTAAACGCGATCCTATTATTATGATTATTTTAAATCACCCAGAGGAATTTCACACAGACAACCTGGTCACAAAAACAAAGAGTTTGTGGTTGTGTTTAATACTGCGATATGGCAGCTTTCCTGTGACAGGGACTGGTATTCCCGTTTCCTT
>VOQK01001201.1:5089-15988 GCA_015052645.1 Benitochromis conjunctus | reverse complement strand
GACATGGCTTCATCTTAGTTTGCACAGACAAAAAAAAAAAAAGTGCTCATTTGAAATCCACTCGTTGTTGCTGTAAATTGCTGCACTGCGTAGAAAGTGAAAGAGAACTGTGGAGTACTGCATTCATGCCTTTGCTCTGACACTTCAAATTAGAAAATCACCAAGCTACTTCCTGTTAGGGCTTTGTGGGTGTCTGCAAGCTGCAGTAAGGCATTAGGACTTTATGCTTCACTTTAGACTTCTGCCGTAATGACTGAGCTACGAGTGCATAATGAGTTTCCCTTTCAGGTGCAATTTTGGGTTCTTCAGAAGTTTAGATTTTTATTCATCATGTAACCATCAGGAAGAGATGTCATCCGTCCAAGACACAGCAAATAAACGACCGCAAAAAAAAACCCATCATACAAAGGAATAAACACTTATCCTCTGGGACAAGAGGAGCAAGGAGTCCCACAAATGATGGCCTGGTCCTGATCTCAAACTCAGTCACACGGAGTCAGCCTGAGTCAGCGTGATGAAACACTGAGACAAACTACATCTGCAGGAGAACCGTAGCATGGTTCTCCAAGGTGCAAGAGTGCCTGGAGAGTTTGTTTCAAAAGCAAAAGCAAAATGTAGTCACAAAAAAATTTTGTTTTTCATGTTCACTACATTGAGTGTAAAGTGCTTTCTTTGGAGCTTTTAGCCTTCATCGTGATAGGACAGTGGAGAGAAGAAAGGAAAGGTGATAAGAGAGAAGACAGGCGCTGGATGGTTCGGGGCAGATTCAAACCCAACTTTGTTTAAAGTTAATCAGTAATTAACCCTGTCATGCATGAATTATGACAACCTCAATCAGGATTTTTTTCTTAAGTATTTTTATTACTCTTTAGGCAAGAAAGGATTAAGGTTGTCATAATTCATGCATGACAGGGTTAAATAACAATAAATACAATGACACACGCCATATATCTATAGTAACATTAAACGACCAGTGGATGTCCATGTAGTGGTTTATGTGCGAGTATACCATCAACTCTGACACAAATAAAAGAAAACAGCCTTTGAATAGCTGTCCACTGCAGCGACCACTATGCGTGAAAGGGTTAAAAATGACTCAGGGCAAATGTCCGAAAGATAGATTTTGGCGTGGTGATACCTTTCCAAAGTCCCGAACATCAAACAGGTCGAAGGCCTCAAATAGTTCGTTCTTTTTCAGGTGAAACTTGTTATGACAAACTCCCAGGAATGTCCGGATATTCTTTAAACACAGGAACTAAAAAAGAAAAAACAGAAACACAATCAGTGCTTTTGTTATTCAATTCAGTTCAGCAGATGTATAAACCAAATTACCATAAATATATATGTGCAACCTTTACATGGTAACAAATATGGGCAAAGGGATTAGGCCATACCTCTTGTATGTATATGCTTTAATATGTAGTGCAATATTTAAACTCATATTTAGTTTTCTTTTGCGCACTGTGGATCAGAGTGAAGCTGCATTTCAATCCCGTAGATGTCCTGTACATATTGCACAACTGACAATAATGTTGACTTTGACTTTGAATTCAGGTGTTTTCAGTCCCATAGTTACAGGTGTATAAATCAAGCACCTAGGCATGCAGTCTGCCTCGGCAAACATTTATGAAAGCATGGGTTGTTCTAAAGAGTTTGCTGAATGTGTTGGTACCGTAATCATTTGTGAGATTTCTTCCCTCCCACATATTTCACTATCAACTGTAAGTGGGATTATAGCAAAGTGGGTCTGCTTAGGGATGAATGCAACTCAGCTACAAAGATGCAGAGCACATGAGGTTACAGAGCGAGGTCAGAGTGCTGAGAGACACACAGATACATAGTGCATAAAAATTTCCAACACTCTGCTGACTCAATAACTGCAGAGCTCCAAACCACCTCTGGCATTAACATCAGCATGAAACGTGTACGCTGGGAGCTTCATTTCATGGGTTTAAATGGCTGAGCAGCTCCTGTAGGTGGTCCAGTACGTTTGTCCATACAGTGTATTTTATCCTTACTCTGGCTCCTGAGTAATCTGTTTTTCAATCTGTTAAGTTAAATGAACGTGTATAATTCAACAGACCTATTTCTCAATCATTTAAATATGTAGGTAAACACAGGTGTTGTTAATCACATTAATTAAGGCTCTGTACTTAATCTGAGCATAACTCTTGATTAATATGATTAGTAAGACCTGAATGGCGCCATACTTTGTGTCTGAATAGCAGCTGTGAAACAGGTCGACAGGGTTTTTTCCTGGTCTTCAGCGGTGTTGACGGTCTTTGTTATCGTACTTATATGAAATCTATATTTTCTTCATCGGAGGACCATCAAAACCTCCAATCTTCATTAAACACAGATGGTTTAAGCATACGAAATGTCTCGTGTTTTTTAGAATTGACAATCAAACGAAACGAGCAACTGATGATGCCACAGTGGGCTCTGGGAGGGAACATGTGATCAGCTTTTATCACTGTGCTCCAATATTTAGTATATATTTAGTTTAATATTTGGTAATCAGCAGATCCATGAAAACAGGAACTATATTAACAAGTTTTTTTTAAAATAAAAAAGAATATTTTTCTTAATAGTTAAAAATCAGTTAGAAGCTAATCAAAAGCAGCCAAAATGAAAACAAGTCTTTTTTAAACTACAGTTTTAACAAATTAATAAAAACTTGACGAGTTTAGAAAATTGAAAGATTATACATTAATAATGAATATCTTCAAAGCCAACAATGCTGTTTGAGAAGGAACACGCTGCTATCTTTCTTTTAACAGTTACATTCCACATGCACTTTATTACGGCCCTGATCGGACTGTAAATGTTTATCAGCTGCACGGACCACATAACCATCAAGAACAATGAGCTAAAATATGTGCCACTAAAATGAAGCAGTTCGAAGGACATCTAAAATATGACTGCAGAAGAAACCACACGGAGCAGAGTGCGCAGTGCAACTGACATGGTGGTCAGACATATGCCGCTTTACATAACTTCCTGCTCGCTCTGTGTGTGTGTGTGTGTGTGTGTGTGTGTCTCTCTCTCTGTGTGTGTCTCTTCAGCAGTGGGAAATGCGGAACTCTAATTTGAGAAAAGGGGAAACGTTTAGTTCTGACTGATACTGCTGCACACATCACATCGCCCTGCCAGGAGCTCACATTAACATGCAATCAAGTATTTATTCTTGCACTACTAAATGAATCCTTATTGCAAGAACACTGGGAAGATCCTCTAATTGTGTAATGTCAACAGGTGTGTGAGTGTGTGTGTGTGTGTGTATGCACATTTGTATGCGCCTGTGTGTATACGTCACATTGTACACGTCCGGCCTTCTGTTAATCAGCGGATGTTTCTTAACCACTTTTGACCTCATAGGATTTCCCAGAGTTTCCCATGCATATGTCAAAGGGCATTAACTCCTGCACTGTTTGTGGATCTCCAGTAAGTCCGATCAGAGGTATTCCCTTAAGAAGACCCAACACGCATTACTTTAGTTCAAAAATATTCTACCATCCTGTCTTTCAAATGTTTTTATCTCATATTTTCCACGCTTCTAATTATCTCATGCCCTTCAACCCTTCTGTTTTTTTTGGGGGGGGGAGGGGTTGGCTAATGTGTCTTTTAGCTTGCGTGCTAAAAAAAAATAGAAACATTTTGACAAAGTCGAAAAGACGTGGAAATGTAGGCAGGAATCAACAAGACTTTTTTGAGAACTTCAATAACAAAATGCATAGCCTAAGTGTATATTAAAAAAATGAATATGTAATTAATATATAAGAAATGACACCTTTACGTCTGTGTCGTAAATGTCCTGGAGCAAACAGTCGGTTAGCTTAGGGTAGCAGAAAATGTGAGAAGATGGGAAGGTAGTCTGCCTGCTACTATCCAAAAAAACAAAAAGTTCACCTAACCACATCTCATACCTCAAAAACATTGCTTATAGTTTGTGAAATCTCTGCAAAAACTGAAGTCAGCTGTTTCTGCTACCATTGCACACAACCAGCCTGTTTCTTATCTTTATGCTAAGCTAAGCTAACCAGAGTTTCTGGACAAGAGAATGGTATCAGATTCTTATTTGACTGTCTTCAACATACATATACACAAAATATCAGGCATATTCAAAGCGAGGAGAAACGATAAGAGGTGAAAGTATTTTTATCTTATCCCGTGCAGAGTATACATGAAATTAAAGCTGCCATAAGACGTTCACATGAGTCCAAAAGTTTTAAAGTAAGAAGATACTTCCATATCATGAAACATCTTTAATTTTGCATCTAGCACAAATCCTGAATTTTCCTGAATGAGCTGTCACTATTCTGGATTATAGTGCAGCAATCTGTCTTTTCAGGTTGCTATCACCAAATCCTATAAAAGGGCAGAATAGATTTTTAAATTGGAAAATGTTGACAAAACCTGTGTATTAAGAGATAATTAAACAACAACAAATTTAGAGGGTTTTTTACATTTATTTTTTATTTATCTTTCTCTTCTATTTGTCTCCTTTTGTTCTCCTTCATTATCATTATCCTGATCACTACATGCTCCCGGATGTAGACAGAAAATGACTGAAGCATTTTCCTATCATGCAGCATCAGGGCCTCAATAAGCCATGTTGGTAACAATAGCAATGTCCTATGGAAATGCAGCAGGAATAAGTCTGTGTGTGTGTGCATGTGTGTGTGTCTCTGTCATTGTGTCTTACCTGCGACATCTGTGGGCGTAGGTTGATCTCTCTCAGGTTGACAGCCTGAGGCAGCAGGTTGTTGAGCAACTGGCAGAGCAGCACGCCATCTCTCAGAGCCTGAGCCAGGTCGCACACCTGGCATAGCGCGCACAGAATTAATTTGAGGAACTGAAATGGGTTTGTGTATTCACACACAGGTGCATACGAGTGTGTCGCTGCTTATTTACCTGTGCACCCTCCAGAGTGACCCTGTGGTTCTCGGGAAGAACTCGGCAGTCGATCAACCACATCGCACACTGCCGCCACAGCTCCATCTTGGTTTTCTGGATGAAAAATAGAAAAAAGCGCAATGACAGACAGAACTTTGACATGCAGTATTCAATCAAATGGAGAGCAAAATGAATGGTAAATCAGAAAGGCGCACAGCAGACACTGAGCAATCCCTCTCACGCCGTCAGTCAGTGAAACACCCTTGTTGTGTCTTTAAAAGTCGCCGTTCTCTGAGGGAACCTGATCGTACGAGTGCAAATCAACGCAGGATGCGTTTAACCATCGGCCCTTACCTTCACTGGTTCCTCCTGGCACTTCTGTGTGTTCTTTCTGATGTTAACCTCCCTGTCTTCCTTTCATTATCTCATTTTCAGACTTCGGCGCTCTTGTTCTTCCGTGGTGGGTGTTCTGCAGAGCTGCACTGTGTTGAAGGCTTTTAACTTTTTTCCCGCAACTTCCTTTTTCCTCTGACGCACCCTCTCTCTCTCTCTCTCTCTCTCTCACACACACACACACAGAAACACACACAAAAAAGCTGCTACTGCTGCTGTTGTCACAACTGGCACAAGCTGATAAAAAAAGAGTGAGACTTGGTGAAAATGTATGTGAGACATGAGACAGAAAAGCAGCAAGTAAGCTGCTGGACATTAAGCAAGTAAGCAAACATTACTTGTCTAGTCATCTATACACAGATATTTCGCCTCAATAAGGTGTTTTATCCACTTTTGTGGCAGTAAAACGCTGCAGGAACCAAACACACGTCAAAAAATCTGTGAAATTCAAAATTACACTGCAGAGTTCACATTGAATTTGTGAATTCTGTCCTAAAGCTCAACAGCAGAGAGACACACTGTCTATCAAAGGAAAATCCTCGAGCTGCCTAATGAATAATGAAACATCTCCTCAAACACTCTGACAGCACCCAGGGTTGATTTTACCCTTATGTTGGCACTTAAAAAAAAAAAAAATTCACAGCTGAGACGCCCCACAATCAAAACTCGTTCAGATGTAACATCTCAAACAAAATCTTTCTGAGATTCTTTTTGTGCCACTGGAAACAGTGGAAGTACCGCCTAGTGATAACAGCAATTTAAATCTTCACTCATTAACAACAAAGCAGGAGAGCAGTACAATTTTAGGATATTGTAATCTATGAGTACTTCCAATGGTACTTTGCACTTTTACTATGAGAAGGAAATGGAATGGCTTTTGCACATTTTACTTGCAAAACATGCAACTGTTGATTTCAAACTTTAATGCCATCTATTCTTTTTTTGACTGCTTGTCCAGTTCAGGGTGACAGGGAAGCTGCTAAACCCTGAAGAGCCTGCCAGTCTACAGCATGATTGGCACAGAGAGTCAGACAGGCGCTCGCACTCGGCTTCACACTTACAGTGAATTTACAATCACCACTTAACCTAACGCGCATGCCTTTGAAGTGTGGGAGGAAGTCAAAATACCCAGACAGAGAACCCATGCAGTCACAGGGATAATATGCAAAATCCACACATTGAGTTTTCATGCAGCGTCGTGTACATGACCACAAATTTGTCACACAGAATAATAGATTAGACTACCACTGTGAGGTAATTATCTGTATTTTTAAATATCTGATTTATCTTTCTAAATTTATGCTGATGGTATGGCTTCTTAGTGGAGTTTTTTCAAATATGCATTTAATTTTAAAATGGGTGATAAATTTTCACCCAAATCTCTGTTCTGAGGTGGAAAAATGTGTCAAAATGATCTGATGAGAGTCTAGGTTAGAGCTGGAAGGGAAAAAAAGAAAGAAGTATGGAAGAGTTGTTTTGCAAGAAAAGTCGGTTTAACTTATGGTGAACAGCAACCGCTGTGGCCACAAGTTGAAATTGCAGGATTACAGTAAAAGTATTACTGATGGTTAAGCAACATTAGGCATGACACACGCTTGACCCAAGTGTGACTGGAGGGAGGGTTTTATGGGTAGGATCTTCTTGGTTTAAAATATATGGACAGGACAGTGAGCTGATTACTTCATGTAGACCAGGAAGCAGAAGAGAAGACGTGACTATTATATATCTTAAATTTCAAACAGATGCTAATGATGTGATAATGATGGAACCTTTGGAAGTCCAAAGATTTTGGAAAATGTGTTGAGAGCTTCTTCTTCTTGAGGTTTGTAAGGCTGTTTCGCAGCTCATCCAAGAGGCTTCTTCAGTTCTAAAAACCAATGTGGAGAATCCCAGATATTCAACCCCTCGTGGGCGTTGTCCCCTTTGGAGGTGGACCAGAAGGTCTTTGACCAACTATTGATCATGTTAGTCATAACATGAGCCAAGGTGTGAAAAAAAGGCATGGGCCATTACCATCACCAGTGGTTAAGGGTGAGCCTGCTGTGAGACCTTGCCCCCAAGCCATCATGGGACTTATTGAGGTCACCTGACACAAGGTGCGAGACATGAATGACTGAAGCATCTGGAAAGACTGCATCAAGACTGCATCATCGGGGGCTGATAGCTGGTGTCGTAAATTACCACCTGTATTCAACGCTGGTTGTTCACAGTGGACACATCAAGGGGTGTCAAATATAAGGCCTGTAGGCCAGAATGACCCGGTGAAAACCCCAGTCCAGCCCACTGGATGGCTCTGGAAAATGTGAAGGACGGCAACAATTTTGGACTTTTAACTGTACTTTGTTAATGTTTTACAGTTTTTCCTACAGGTAAAAACCTCTCCCATGGCCATTCACAGTAACAGTAACAGATAAACACTTAAATTCAGAAAATTAAATGACAGAAAAGATCTTGTTGTACAGTTGCTTTTGTTTGTTATTTGTCAATTAACAAAGACTTTCTCTCTTTGTTAACTGACAATTCACTACAGAAGCATTTCTTTGTTATGTAGAAAAACTGATGTGCACTGCTGAAATTGCTCTCCTTTATTTTTATCTCAGGGATTTAATGCATAATTAAAATTCTTTACGCTGACAGAAAGGAGACTACTACTGGTCCGGCTCACTTAAGTGGCTGTATGTGACATCCTCGAAAATGTCCTTTGTCCTTTAGATGCGTTTGTACAGCTGAGTCCTATCCTGTTGATGGGGCTATTCTATGTTGTGCCTTGTGTTTATGGAGTGGGTGTTTGGTTTCTCCTACATAGAGGTCTGAGCACTACCTACTGCGCTACACAGCAAACACTAAGCTTGTGTTTTACACTTGGGATGAACCAGTTTGTGTCTGGTTGTGATGTCATGGTGGTGTAGGACCCCTACACCACCAGGATAAAATCAAATCAGCACAGATGCACAGGAAGGAACGTCAGCAGGTTTGTCAGAGAAACTCCAGTTGCCTTTCTTTTTCAAGCTCTCAAGACTACTATGACCTGGATGACTGAAACTATGGTCAATGATAACCTTTACTCCACTGAAGAAGTTTAATACCTAAACAGAATTTAATGCTGTCACAAGACTACAACTCTTTCCTGAATCCCTCCAAACCGGGGTGTAACCATACCAGTGATACAATATTGTTAAAACTCGTTTTTTCTTTCCTACTGTCGCCACGTGCTTGCTCAAAGGGGCTCATTTGATTGTGGGGTTTTCTCTGTATAATTGTAGGGTGTTTACCTTAAAATCTCAAAAAGCACTTTGAGATAAATCATTGAACTGAAGTGTCACAGGAAGTTAAAAGTAAAAAAATAACTCACAGTCCATATTCAATCAAAACGGACATCAAACTCATGCCTGGCCGGAGAGAACGGTCCAAATGTGGAGTGAAGCCTTGAAACCAGGCTATGCAAATTAATGATGGCACCTAAAATGTAAGCAGCAGTGTCTGCCTATTCACACTCTGTCCACAGACCTGCTGCTGCTTCTTATAATGTTAAATTCATTATGCTTTTATCGTGCTTGCTAGCATCCTCTGTCCTCCACTCATCCAAAAATTAAGATTCATGTTAATTATATAGCACTAGGTTGTAAAACAAGACTGCAGATGATGTTGGAATAAATAATTCATTCACAAAAAATAAAGCTTTTATTCACGGTGAAGCACGGAGGATGATTTCGGCCTAAGGAAATAAACTACTCTGAAGTCTGCTGGTACAGTGGCAGATTGTGACTCTTAGTATTCTTTGGGCTCACCTCACTAAACGTCTTACGGATACTTAAAAGACAGATGTGTTCAGTGTAAACCTTTCAGTCTTGGGTGGTATACACACAACAAGAGAAGATGATGTCTCCTGCCAAGAACCTGGCACTGTAGTGTTCCCCTTTAAGAATCAAAAAGTGAGGAGGGTTCTGGATGAGATTGGATCAAGGAAACACTGGTACATCCTCCCTTACATATGCGCCTCAAACATCCTGCTGGGAGAGCTATGGTGAGAGAAAGAGATGAGAGGGAGGGAAAGAGAAAGGCATGCTGGTTTAATGAAAAGCACCCGGCTCACCAGGGATTTCAAACCTTTATGTTGAGAGGCCAAACAGCTTTAAAAGTCTAGTTCTAATAAGACATTAATCCTGCACTGTTTACTTTTCCTCTTTGCAGGTAGCCTTTCACTTTTCAACAACTATACTGGCTCTGTATTGGCCAGCATTGGTCTTGCTGAATGCAATCAGCCTTATCAGCAAACAAGAACACATTCTACTAGTGCCAGTGGCCAAGATGTTTATCTGTGCCGAATCAATATTAAACCATATATGATATAACACGATTATATCAAAGTCATATTAAAAAGAAAACAGACCAAAACACATTTATATTTATATTAATAATTTAAACAGCTATATCCTAGAAACCAATAAAAGGCATTCTGTATGAAACTTCAAAAATACTTAATGCTCCATAGTGCCTGTAGAAAAAGGAAACACCCAAACTGTCCCAATTTAATTTCCTTAGTTACTGACACTCTTTACTTTCAGATTAACATACTGTGCCTTAACATATGCTGTGTGCTTATCATCAAGTTGAGTAAATTGCCTTTTGTTGTATAAAACTGGCAGGTCTGTGTCACTTTTCACTTCAACACTGGGTGTCACCCTCATGCAAAGCACCAGTGTTCCTGCAGGGACTGTATCTCACAACACGCTACCTTAACAGACAGTCAGACAGGTTGGCAGACACACCGCTGGGCCTGCATGCCTATCTCTGACTTGACATGCTGACAGCTGCCTAACATTTAATATCCCCCTTCTTGTTTTTTGGAACTCTGTATCTATCTCACGGCATGTCTCTACCTGTGCTCTCCACCTCCCGAGAACTCAAGAGGATTCCTGCGATGTGATTTGCTGTTTTGGACAGGGTGCTGTGTTCCCAGTGTACAATCTGATTGGCTTTGTGATGACCCCGCAGGTTTGAGGGGGAGCGGGCTTACCACAATCAGAAAGTGAGAGGCAGACTTAATGATATAAGAAACTTTGACAAGGACTACTGCAAAGAAAAGAGGAAAAGTAAGGAAAGAAAAAAAGCAGAATGAAAGAGAGATATTAAAAAGAGAAGAGACAGAAGACTCCCAGAGCGAGACGGGGGACCCTGTAAACAGGTAGGCGTTGCATACTGTAACTGCTGCAAGGCAAACTGGACTGTCTGCTTATGCTTCTGGCTGGCTGCTTTCTGGAAGTAAGCTGATAATCAGGCTGATCCTTCATTTGTGTTTCTTCTAAAACTCTTATGCACAGAAACATGTGCAAGCATGTGCGTGTTTGCATATGTGCTGGTATGTAATCAGTATCTCCCCCCCCCTTTTGCTGCTCAGACATGAATAATCGCTCCATCGCCTGGTGGCTGAGACAGATTGGCCTGCCCCAGTACACCAAGATACTTGAGAGTGAATATTATGGTCTGGAGGTATGAACAGTAAATCTTCACAATGCATCTTTGTGGATTTGTTGATGTCTTTTTTTTTTTTTTTTTTTTTGTCTTTTTCCCCTTTTTTTTTTTTTTTTTTTTTTTTTTTTCTAGTTTGGT
>VOQK01001200.1:0-16202 GCA_015052645.1 Benitochromis conjunctus | reverse complement strand
TGCACGCCGCCCCCCCCCCCCCCCCCCCGGGCTCACATCATTTTATGACTTTGTTTTTAATCATAATGAACAAATAAATCCTGTGTTTTAAAACATTTTAAATGCGACACGCGCTGTTGTTCACGACTCTGTCAGTGTTCTAGTTTCAAAAGGGGGAAAATACTAGAAAAAGAATAAAAGAGCAGGTGTGTGGGCCTAGCTAGAACCTGAGAGACTCCTCTGCAGTCCGTCTACAATGTGGAATAAGTGCAAAGCACATGTGCACAGCGAGCGTTTTATCATGGCGCATGGACAGTATCAAGCTGCCCTCTAGTGTAAACCAGCAACAAACAGCAAGAAACAAAAGAAGCCAATGACAGCCTGGCTTGGCTTTCCAGGCTTTCCAGGCTTCTGATCCAAAGCCCTAACAGGAGTTCACGCGTTTTGGCCCCAATCAAACAACCGATCAGAGTCATTAATTATCATTATAGAAGAATTCAAGGCAGTGTGAGGTCAGAGGGATTCAATAATTTCAGTTTGGCTCGGCTGATTAGTGGAAGAACTTCACAGTGAAAAGAAACGCGGAATGATTCATTAGACAGACACGCAGCGCCGCCCCCCGATAAATTCTTTGACCTTTACCAATTTTTTAAGACGTGTCTTTTTTTTTCACTTTTAAAGTTCGTAGTTTTTTCCCTGACTGCAAACTGCTTTTCTCCACAGAGCTGGTTTTTCCCGTGCATATTCATCTGCGTGGGGAACATGCCGCTCCTCGGGTTTTCCATCGTGTGCAATATTCTTCTATTTCAGAGTGCAGTCTTACTCCGCTGCAGTTTTTAAATCTGAATTTTTCATAACTCTGTAAACACTTTGCATTAAAAAAGCCTGCACATTAAAACAAACGCAGAGTGCAGTGGTCAGATGCTTGTTACTGAGCTCCAGCAAAGAGAAGTTCCTCCTGTAAACATGGCACATTTTTTCTCTTCCATGTTAAACGAGATTAAACTGCTAACAGCACAGATCAGCATCCTGGCTCGACACAGCAGCGTCGCTTTAACATTAATGTATCATATTTGATCAGAGGGTCATTTTTAATAAGATAACTCTTTACTGTCATTGCACAGTCATACCGGGTACAATACGAAACTGGAAACTGTCTCACGTCGGCACCAAAGCACAACTAAACACAACAAAACACAACTCAGTAACTTTAAAGTGTTTTTTTAAAAGTGCGATAAAGGTATGAGCAAAAAAGGGAAGGACTTAATAAATAAATTATAAAATGAGTGAATGTTTATTTGTTATTAAAACAAAAGTTCATGGAGGTAGCCATGTCAGGTCAGCTGTTAGCATTGATATCGATATGATAGATATGCATAAAGTACATTTTGCACCTCCGTACTCTCACATCACATCATTTCAGTGTCATTTCTAAAGCGCCTCATGCTCGAAGGTAAAGAGCCTCAGATGTAAAAAAAACCTTTGCTGAAATATAAACAGGAGTTTGTGGTGTTTTTACACCACTGCATTTCTGTTCTTGCTCTAGTAAACTGTGCACTTTTCACCTCTGCTGATGAGGCTCCATCGTATCTGATGGCTCTCAGAGTATCTGACAGGGCTCTTGGCTCTCAGACTGCAGGCTAACTTGTGGTTCATGGACTTTAAAAAGTAGAAAGGGAAACTTTCCTTCTTAAGTTTACAGTTGTGCCTGACTGCTGCTCGATGTTAACTTTTGTCTCTTCTGTATTTTTGCTTTATTCTGTTTAATATTCAGAGCCTCTCTGCACTCTGTTTTCTCCCTTTCATGAGCTCGCTTCTGACGGAGACTTCTTCCTGTTAAAAAGGCAGATCTTCCTCCCCACAGTTGCCAAGTGCTTGCTCCTCATGCTTGTCTCACAATGAGACACATTTTTATGGTCTGACTTTTAACACACATTGACCGAAACATTTTGGTTTTAACAGCCTTAGTTGTTGTTTTAGTTGTTTTTATTGAATTATTTTATTTATTACTTGCTGCTGTCCTAATTGGCTGAGTGGCAAACACCTCTGTATAGATGTCCTTCAAGGGGTTTGTGTGAGAAGAGAGGAAAAGTGCTGTACTTGATCATACAAGGATGGAGCAGGCACTTGCCTAGGCATAGTAATTTCAATTGTGCGCTGTGATTTGTGTCTCAATTGCAGATCCAGTGAAGTCATTCTCCTCTGCACAGGAAGGGATAAGAAAGCCACAGACTTCCCTTCTGTGTGGCCTGAGACGACCTGCGGAAGTGCTTTTGGCTCTGTTATTTTTATAACACAGTCCACACATAGTATTTGTTGCTACAACTGCTTTTGTTGGTCCTGTCGATTACAGGCAAAGAAGAAGAAACACCTGCTGGCACAACATGGCAGCTACCTTGGCTTGAAGCTGAGGAGAAAGTGGAAGTAGCTTAAAAGTGCAATGCCACCAGCTGCTGGCTCCAAAAAGTCGCTGGCACGAGTTCAGAAAGTAGCAGCTTGTTCTCAGTTAGTCACGTTGGTTGTGATCACTCAGTCATTAAAGACACTCCAATAAATGTGCTTTTGGAATGATTGGGTTGTAAAAACCGTCTGAATCTTACAGAACTGGACTGCACCCCTCGGCTGAGGAAGACGATGATTTTCTACTAATTGGAAAGTTGGTGGTTTGATTCTTGTTACAGGTGTCGTTGGGCACGATACTGATACTGAACGTGTGTTTCTGTTAGAAAGGACACAGAGAAAAGTGCCAGTGTGAATGGAGTAGAAATGCACTATGTAAGAACATATGCTGTTTGTGGTACAACACTGGGACCAGCTGCCTACTGTCATGGTCCCTGTGTCTACCCGGCCGGCCCTGCAAGGCTACATGTGGTTTTGTTTTGCTCTCTCTCTCTCTCTCTCTCTCGTCGCTCCGCCTGGGTGGAGCTCACTACGAGCTTCTGCTTTTGGCCCACGCACCTGCTCGTGATCACGCTGGTGATTCATCATGTTCTCGGGCCACTTCTTAAGGCAGTGGCTCTGAGCCCCTCGTCGCTGGACTACTGAGTTTGATACATCAGTGTAAATCCAGCTTGGTAGATTCTTGCACACTCCTGTATGAACCTACTTGTGACCTCTTTTGTCTCTCTATGCTCAGACTTCCCAAACGTGAACGTGGACAGTTTTGTGTGGCATTCTCACGCAGCGTGAACGCGTGAGACCTGTTTCCCTAATCTACCCTGCACCCCGACTGGATCTCCTGGCTTCCCCTTCCACCTGTATATACTTCACACCTGGTGTCTTTTGTGAAAATAAATAAATCATTAACTTGTGATTCCAGTCTGCGCCTGAGTCTAATCCGTCCGCCGTGACACCTACAGTCTGATACATGACTGGGGACATGTAGCACACATGTTTGGACCATTTTGTGGACTAATGTAAAAAGAACCATGTTCAGCTCAACAGGAGCAAATCAAAGGAGACTCTGTGGTGAACTTGAGAAGATTCAGATCCTGACTATTTCTCTTCCCACCCGAGGAGAAGCAACTGAACAGGGATTTAAACGGCGGGCAGTAAAACTGCTACTGGACAAAAAACTCTGCTCGAAGATCCACAGTCAGCTCCTTTTTCAGTGAGAGCTCAGGGCCTATACGTATGTGACACCAGGCTGTGGATATTTTATGAGCCTGTGGGAGCCAGTGCCATTTTCTGTGCTGTGGTCTGATAGGACAGATTATTCAGCAGCAGTGAGTACAATGTCCGAGGAATCACAGACTTTAATCACAGCCTCCAGCAGCCTTACGTCATGGAGTTGGATAAGCAGTTAAGAAAAGGGTTTCGATCGTTTACCTTTTAATCTCACTAAGTACTAAAAACAGCGTCCACTACTCACGATTACTGATTTCAGTTTAAATATTGCTTTAAACGTGATGTTGTTCATTCAGAACAGTTCTACCATTTCCTGTAAAAAGGAAAGCCCGAGTGAAAAAAAAGTGGCGTGGACGATGTCTGAACGAACAAAAGGCTGCTGGATGGTTTCACGATGGTTTCACCCAGGAATTTGTCCACCATGTGGTGGTTTTAGACTTTTATTTGAATTTCTGTTTTTGACTTTTGGCCTGATTTCATTTAGGGGATTAAAATATTTGAACAGAGGAAAAGATCAGGGATTGGATTTCAGAGGCAAAAGTTTGATTTAACCCGCCACACTAATGTGTTTCTGATGGTCCGTGTGAAGTCTGCCTCATCGCCCACTGGACTGAAAAACATGCTAAAGGCACTCAGGTGCAAATGTGACACTAAGAGATGCTGACCAAGTGCTATCAAGCATGTCATGAGTTGGCGCTGGAACCACCCTGTTAGCACTGACTCTAGCTAAGGTTAGCGTAACGCTTGAGAATCTTTGCACAAAGGCTGTAAAGTGACATCGGACGACATCTTAAAGTCCAAATGAGAGTTTTTGCACTTCTAGTTCTTATTTCTAAGATTTTTTAAAATGAGTTTTTGGTGAAATAAAGTCTGTTTTTAACCAAAGCTTTTGATATTTCCACGATCTGTTCTACGATATCAAACACAGTAAAGAAGTTTTCATGTGTCAGGTGCTGTTTTCTAACGCGTGCAGAATGAGGAGGCGTTGCTGAAATCATAACTTCATGTTGTAATTCCTTCATAGCCTAAGGTTAACGCTTTACTTCAGCTGCAGTTTCACGTCATTGAGGCTGAGATACTGAGATGTATGAATGTGCACTGATGCATGTTTGGACTCGCGCTGGACAGATTTGGAGAAATTAGGTAAATGAAGTGAAATGAGTAAAACCCGATGCAACAGAGCCAGACATCACACCTGGCGTAGTTCGCCGTCCCCTCACCTTTTTCAAAGCGTTGCCTGTGCTTCACACCCAGGGTGGCGCTGTGTGTTCTGTTAATGCAGCTAATGTTGCTTAGTTGCTCATTTTTGACACCCAGAACCAGCTGACGCCGACTCGACACATCCCTTGGGGTGAGAGTTCCCCTTTATTCAATAGTCAGAAAACCTAAAGAGCGAGGTGAGAATAACAGTTCTGCCGTGCTTTTTCACAGACTCTGCAAGTTTGTGGTGGAAAAAGCTTCAAAGCATTCGTCTCTGGGCCTTTCATGATCACAGCGCACTGGCATAAGCCTGACCTCACAACTACATGTTAGATACAGTGAATCAGACACGCAGAGTCACATTTTCTGCTCATATCTTCACCTCTAGCTACAAAACCCTTTTACCTCGCTATCATTGTGTTTTTCGAGGAAGGAGATAAAAGAAGAGGGCCACGGGGCTTTCTGCTAAACAAAAGCCAAAAATCAATACGGGAAATGTTACTTTGGACATGACTAACTTCTGAACGCCGGCACAAATAAACCGCACTTTGCTTTGGAGAAAGTGCCGTCAGGTAAAGAGTCCCAGCAGGATCGTGCTGTACCGGCCATCACGGCATACATAACAGACAGCTGATGCGAAGCACGTTTCATCTTTTCCCTTCATAGTGTTTCCAAATTCAGCTTTTGCTGGACCTCCATGTTTGTTAAATCTCCAGAGACACCGAGTCAAAGGAGCAGCTGGAGAAGGTGGTGAGGCAGCCGCAAAGTTGGCGTGGTGGCCGGGATGGCGGTCGCTGTAAGCGAGAGGCCCTGAGAGGACTACAAGAGGCTGGAGCGACCAGAAATGGAGCTAAAGGTGAACAAAGGAGAGGGACAAGAGGCCACAAGCTTACAAGTGCCCACGTGCTCACAAACACAGTGACCGAGGCGGTCTGAGGTGCAATCACAGAGAAGGTTATTTCACTGAGCACAGTTTGCTCTGGAGGGAAACAGGCTGCTTGATCTCTGCCCGACACAAGAAGGTCCCAGCTGGAGTCTCACGATCCTCCTCTAAAGAGACTTTTCTGCTTTTATAATGTTCTCCAGTATGAATCTGATTCAAGTTCAATTCATTTAATCTACAGTCCAAAGCAGGAAATCTCAAATTTGACCTTAAATGACCATAACCTGTGAAGCCTGCGGTGTTCGCATCATCGCTCTTCCTTCAGTCATGATGACACTTTACTGATTATCTCAGCGTTGGAAATTTGGGAAAGATGTTCTCTGGCAGGAATGACAATAATCTGAGCCAGAGACAGAATAACGGACATATGCCCTGAGTGTCTGGAAACGCAGCTCCTGGATACATCGAGCACCTCCTCCGGGTCACAAAGACGAAGCCAAAACTACGTGTTGTGAACTTTCTGCTTGAGGCTGGCTGCAAAAGCCAGGTATTCCCCACTGACTCAGAAATAAACATGTTTACAGCCTGCTGGTGCAAAGAAAAGCAAAGAAAAAGAAATGTTTTGGTCTCCATAGCTCACTCGCCCCTTCACTACAACTAGAAGTGCACAAAGGGCATAGACTGTACAAAAAAAAGGAGGTGTGGGAGTTCTGGGTAAGAAAGCCGAAGCCATAATAATGGCCAGCAGGGGGCGACCTCTCTGGTTGGAAAACTGTTGTTTTGTTGGAGAGAAACGGGAAACAGCCGTGGACTCTCTCAGTCTGTGACTTCACTAAAGACTCTAGTCTTAGTAAATATGTCATGACATTCATTTTTGGGAATTATGGACCAATTAGGAGTCAATAAAAGAGACAAGCCTACGTTGCAGATGAGAAACAGATGAGCTACTCTGTGACCAGTTTCAGTTTTGGTGAGTGAAATCCTGTATTTTTATTTATATGTAACCACTGATTAAAGGCACTGGTTACTAACCAAACGCTGTGTGGATGACTTCATGATAGCAAACAGTCATCAACGGCTCCAAAAACCAAGATGACCACGATAGACGGAGGATTCCACAACACGGTAAATGTGTTCATCTTTTATATACAGTCTACCTGCAATCAACACATTAAGACAGGAGTACTGGAGTCATATATTGGATGTTCTGACAGCACTATCTATTTTAAATATTTAATTTCTTTTTAAATGTTTCTTTTTGCAATGTGTCGACATAAAAAGTTAAATCAGGAAGCCGCACCTTAAGCTAAGTAGAGATAAAACTGTGATCAGACTGCGACCAGACGTAAACGCCGCTCTCCATCTGTCTCCCAATCTTGCCCAGTCTTCTCCATTTTGCCACTGATTGCTTCTCCCCGGCTGTTCCCCATAGCTGTGGCGAGGTGCAGCACAGCCAAGTTTACCCGCCGTGCCAATCGGATGTGTCGCTGGCTTACAGAGTGATAAACGCTCAGCTGCTGCCTCTATCCTTTGGCTGCCATAGTCGATTGTTTTTGTTGACATTTGTGGTTTGCCATAGCTTGAAGTAGTGACATTTTGCAAGCGACCGTTGCTGAGCTCGCACTTGAACGGTTAAACAAACCTAATTGGATTCACTTCTTGTTTGGCTCTGTTCTTTCTCCAGTGCGTCACCAGTTTTACAAACCTGCCATTTAGACATCTCATCTCATTCTGTTTAGTTCCTCCACCGCACCTCAGCCCCGCCTACATCTGACACAACCTGAATTACCCTCCAACCCCCCCGAAACAAGCCGTTGCTGAACAAATGAGAATGCCAGAGCATGCGACTGGCATCGACCAATGAGCTGCACTCTCTGGAATGTCAGGAAATGACCTGAAGGTAAACTCTCCACCGCCAACACACTTACACACCTGAACAGCAGAGGGTCTCCCCTGGGCATCCAGTACTCTCTCTGAGTGTGTGTGAGTGTGTGTGTGGACGTGTATTTGTGCATGTGAGCGCCTGTGAGAGAAAGAGGAGCACGGGTAACAGATCTAATAGTGGGTTCACACTGTGCTGATAAAAGCTGCACACAGAGCTCTCATCTGAAAGTGCTCCTCGGTGTGCACGGGGGTACTGCCAGCAGAAAGAACTAAGCAGTCCTCGGAGTCCGGTATTGCTTTTTCAGGTGCTGCCTCTTCTTCAGCCCTCAGCTAGGCAGGAACTGAATCATATTTGACCTTTTTAGAAAGGTGGCCGATAGCGTTATTTCTCTTTGGGAAAATCTAGACTCACCTCAATCGAAAAAAGCTTCCTCGAGCCTGAGGCGATGGGATGGTGAAAAGAAAAGACTTTTACTTTGGCATTGGGAGCCCTGACTGAATCCACACGCTGCACTGTGCACCTGCAACACAGAGAGCTCTAAAATAACTGCTCCGTGGATGATTCATGCTTCGCTGAAGCTAAAGTGTCCCCTGCCCTCACCCCCAAAACACCCCCACATCCAGCGATTTCACATTTTTCACTCAAACGTATTAATCAATTTATAAAAGACATTTTTAAATGATAAAAGGCACACGTCCGTAAATCTGTCCCCTATTTTAAATAGAGATAGTTAAAGGTGCGAGAACATTTCCAAACCACATTTCTTTCCCCTCCTTTTGGAAAGAAACACATCTAAAGCTTTTTAATAAGAGGACGATTCCGTCACATGCAACCACAAGGGGGCACTGCTTGGACACATTTCATCATGCAAAGAAGCCAGACAACACAACAACATCTGCTCAAACACATGCACTCCACTACCTGCAGATGAGAGATCATTTCTAATCTTGAGCCTGAAAAATCTGCCATTTAGCTTAAATTTCATTTGGATACATCGGCCGTTGGAAAGCTCTTCAACCGAGCGCCCTTAATGTCTGTTGTGTGGAGCAGGATGCCAGCGTAGTGTGCTTTTGATGTGCTCGCACATGATGTGCATCCTGATTTTGCTCAAGCTGCTGCAGGATAGTTGTCATTTCCTGTGAAGTCGAGGTAGTAATTTATTAAAAAGGGAGGAAGAGGAAGATGAGGGAGCATATACAGAGAAGGTAGAGGAGGTGAGCAGAGGGGGTGACACACAGAAACCCCCCCCAAAAAAGGTGATTATATTTCTCAGACCATTGTGATCCTCCAGCAAATCCTCCTGAAAATGGGGGAAGAAAACAGGGCGATAACCCGAACACCGTAAAATCTGTTATCCAGCGTGTTTTCTCTGACGTCCCGCTCATGCAGGTGTCACGTAAACGTGGCAAAGACGAGAGCCATCCAAAAAAAGAGACATGTAGGCACACATGGAGGTGCAGCTGAAGGACACGCAGAGACCAACATCGCCAGACTGAAGAGATAGAGGTGAAGAGGTGCAGCACACGCACACACACACGCACACACACACACACACACACACACACACACGCACACACACACACACACACACACACACCTCTCTTTTCCTTGTTCATCCCTCGCTGACACGACTCTAAGCTTCTCACAAAAAGAAACTCTGAACAAACAAAAATGAATCCAACAAAGTCATGATAGGGCCAGCGTCCATCACACCGGGAGGATACTCGGGAGACAGATGTGGCAGTAGTGCTTGAAAAGGTCACATCATCGGCCGCCTGATGACATCATCTGGAGGAGACTTGACAAAAAGAAGAAAATGCATTAAGTGAGAGCATAACAGCAGTGGGTATTTTTATATGGACATCAGATTGTGTTTACATGACTCTCAGGTGAAATCCAGTCGTACTCGGATTGTGGGAGCTCAGATGTTTATTTTTGTTTGTTGCATAACTGTAATACAGGAGAGCGACTGTAAGGTTATTCTTTTCATTATTTATCATTTTCATCTCTTTTATCACACCGTACATCAGGTAGCTCGGGCTGTGGTAGGTGCCCATAAGAAACATGGAACAGGTCTTTAAATCCATTGGGCAACATTTTGAGGTTTTTAAATAGTGTCAAGTTTTTATACACATGCAAACACACAAATTAAAGGGAAGAGCCAAAAATAGAGAAGTAACCATCAGCAGGGAGCTAGCTAAACACAGTGAATGACTCAGAGAGTCAGAGATTAGACGGTGACCTGACACAGCAGAGAGAGGGCGCAGTAAGACACAGGTGAAGTCAATCAACACAATAAGGAAGAGGAGCAGCTTACCTTTAACATAATGAAGGAAGTCACCTGAAAGACGAATCAAGAGGAATTTATTCTTGATCCAGAACTAAAGGTCACAACAATAAATCCGAAACATCCTCAAAGGATAGAGACAAGTACAGGAAAATTATAACCTGATAGTAACCTGAGAGTAAGCGTGTGAATGTAAATCATAATAAAGCAGAAACATAATTGATGCATTGCACCAAAGACCACTGCATGTCAGTAATCAGTGGTTGCATGATCAACCTTTTTTCAACTTTGTGTTGAGCGATGACTGAAGGATGCTGCTGACTGACATAAGATGGATTGGTAAATAAAATACCAATAAAATACCAATAAAATAAGAAAGGCGCTGCGATATCGCACATGGAGTCAGATGAGGTCTGATTAATCAATCGTCTGAGTGACTACAGCAGACTGGGCCCTAACCTAAGTCATGTGTGCAGCCCATCTGATGTGGGCTAAAAACACGCTGCCACATTAATATGTCCGCCCGAGGTGATGGATGAGAGCCCAGGATCTGACGGGGAGGTCAACAGCCACAAGCCGCTGCACAGAGACCAAAGGGAGAACACGAAATGCCCATTTCTGATGACAGCCGGGATGCTCATGCTTTCTGACACTGTATGCACTTAGCAATGTTCACCGGTCTCTGCTGCTTTCGACGACGTGATGGCTCGCTTGTGTTTTCCTGTGTCTCGCTTTCCGTCTCCCCTCTGTCCCCTAATGTTGATCTATCTAGCTGTCATATTTTAGATCGCTTTGTTTTTGTCCTGCTTTGCTTTCACTCCCGACTGTTTACTTTTTAAAGAGCGTTCTGTCTCTTCCCCCCCTCCCTCGGTATTGTTTCTGTTATACATGCCCATCGTTTTCTGTTAGACACAGAAATAACAGGCTCGGTTAGCTTACTTTTAGACTTCGTAGCCCGCATCCTGCTGCTAAATTAAACGGCACACTCCTCGTCGTGCATGAAAAATAGTAGTTATCAAAATGTCACATGGGAAATTGTTTTGACCACGATTGTATTCCCTGTCACCGTCTCCGTGGAGAGCCGGAGAACTCCCTGAAGTGAAAGCCTCACGGAGAAACTGGCCCACAAGACATTTTGAATAAGCCCTCCGCAGGCTGCTGAGGTTAGTGGTGTGAGGTATATACGCCTGTCACTTCTATTTATCTCCGGTTTGAACTCGTATGAAGACCGTTCTCGTTTCATCGTAAAGGTCATGGGTCCCGCAGCTCTGTGATGTAAGCGATGCACTACAATAGCACATACCTGGCATGTTATTTCACGCACAACGTCATGCGTCAGATTTCATATTGTCCAGCAGCTCGCTGAGGAACACCTATAGAATTTAATTATCCAGCAAAGCCTTTGTAAATGGGCTTATGCTGTGTCAGTGCATGCGCTGCACGATGCTCTAAGAGTTACACATAACAGTTTTTAATGAAGGGTCACTTGACTAACCCCCCCCCACACACACACACTCCTCCTCCCCTCCAGAGATTTCTGCCTCCACAACAATACGAGCACTGGCAGTGACAGAATACTTTTCCATAACCAGCGCTGCTGTTATTGCTGCAGACGTCTGCACCAGTACTGTACGCTGTGCGTTGTGTGGTATTGTCGCTCACTGATAGCCGTTTCTATACTTTCTGAGCCAATTAGAACTTTGTTAGTGACTTCACATTCGTGTGAAAGCATTCGCTAAAAAGACACCAGATTAGAGCAGCGTTATAACATCAAGCATAGACAGTATAAAAGGTGGACATATGCACAAAGACCTCACCCATTAGTCAGTGAGGGCCATTCATGAAGCCCCAAGTGCAGCGTTTTTGCCGTCTTGGTGTTTTGGATGTGACCACTGAGAGGAGCATACCATTCACATCTTACTTGGCTAAGCAATACAACACACAAGCTAAACAACAACAAGGCCACTTAGAGATTTTTATATAAGTGGAAACCTTTTGCAAAAAGAAAAGTCATACAGTAGTTGTTACAATGAATTAATTCCTTGTTTTAAGTGCTTGTAGGTGACTTAAGGCCACTGGACTTGCTTTTGGTTCCTGAAAACATTTCCTGTCTCATCCAAGAGGCCTCTTCTAAAGTACCCAATAGTGGCGTTTCCTTCAGGGAAGTTGGTTGTGCATGGTGACCATAGATGGCCCCCTTTACCCACCCCTCTCTCAGTCCATCTGTGCAATGAGTCATCAGATTCTCTCAAAAACCACAGAAAGCAATTCAATAAGTTTTTTCTTTTTAAACAGTCTGACAGAAACACACTTATGCTAATGCTAATGCTGATGGGACAATGTGTACTTTCTCATCCAAAATGGTAAACATGAACACAGTGGCAGGCTGAATAATGATGTGAAAATGAAATAATACACCGCAGTTACTCCGAATAACTCAATTCTACTTTCTATCAAAGAACTTGTCCCCATGAAAACTTCAGGAAAGAGGACTTTCTGAATGTATGAAGGAGTTATCAAAGGCAGATGCTTCAGTCCTTCTGCTAGCAATGCTTACCACTCAGAAGGCATCCTGCTAAAGTCACTGCACAGTTATTTCAGGTTAACAAGAACGAGGCCCTGTCCAATGAAATGGGAGACAAGCTCATATTTTTAATTTCACCAAAAACATAAAAACTGCATTTATAGTCACCAATCCAGTCTCACAAACACTTCTGCATATTCAGTTTCCGTTGCCGTGGCTTCATTAACGACTCAACTGAGAGTGACGACCAAACCGCTGAGGCTAAAAATGAAGTCTTTGCTGAAACGCCAAAACCTGCAGCTCTTCTAATGGTTGCTGTAAGTGAGTCAATCTCCACAGTCTCCCGTGCTACTAGCTGAACATGCTAGCTGTTAACTTAGCACGCCACCGTCTCATCTGAGCACGGTTACTACTGATTCCTAAATCCAACATAGTATTGAAAAGTCTTCATCCTACAACACGACCCACATCAATGAGTCACCCACCCGCAGTGATGGAAACATGGCTAATTATAGTAATAATGATGTATTAACTGATGGATACAGTAAGCCAACCAAAATGATACGTATACATTTACCCAATGCTTTTCTGCAATAACGCGTGCATATACCCACCACCGAAAAGCAAAATCTCTTTTTATTGAATACAAGGCTCTGCATATTTGTCCCTTTAAATTCATCCTAATGAAGCAGAGCGTTTTTGTGTTCCTCAACTTTGCAGCTCCTTGATTTCCACCAATCGAGCAACAAATATAGAGATATACAGCTGCTGCATAAGTACGGACCAATGGCCTACTTTTTATTGACAAGACAGGAGCTGGAGCCCCAAAAATGGTTTCTAAGAGGCTCTGACAGGCAGGCTTTGATCTGGAGTATTGCTACTTCTAAAACACAGCTCTTTAAAGTCCCAGCCGTCTCTTCTCTTCATGAAAAAAGGGTCCTAATTGCTCTTCAAGGCTCTCGATGTGAGATGCAAGGGAAAGGAGAGTACTCCTGACACAAATCATCGTGCGCTAAATATTGTATCGTTGTTGTGTATAAGGAGATGAGTGCCCATTCATATTTAATTGGCTTGGGCACCATTGCGCCACACTCTGGCTTACTAAGAGGTGCAGTGAGGAAGAGCGTTATCCTGTAGAAAAATACTGAGCCAATGAGAGCCTGACTTCTCTTTGCAAACAAATTTGCCCTTTTATGCGGTTTAAAATGCACTAATATTGATATTTGAATGCTGTTACTGGGTATTATTTATTTTGGAGCATGAGCTTGGCTAACATGTCTGACAGCGACTCATCAACTTCTCTTGTTAAAGAACTGCCATGGTTCTGGTTACAGGCTGTGATTATGTGCTGTGTTAAATAAAGCTCATCTTATGTTTTGTGTAAACACAAGATGTGTGAAGATTGCCGCACTTTGAGTAACTACAACTATATAAATATAAGATGTCTCTAGCTCAAAGTTTCAGTGGTTAAAGAAGGACAGCACGATCCATTAACAGACAGCACACAGATTCCTTTACATTACAAGATCTGTCCATAACTACTGGAGTACCACTATCCCCACATCTGAATAATCAATAAAAAGTGCCCTGAGTCTGTATGATGGATGGCTGACAAAAAATAAATAACTACTACTACTAATAATAAATGACTAAAGACTATCTTAGAAAGCACGACACTTGTCCTGAGCCCTAAATTCTTGATAATAAAATGACCGTATTGTTGGATCAGTATCTGTGGGTCACACTACATCAGTCTCTGAGTTCAGCCTTGAATGTGCTCTCAGATCCACATATACATACTGCACGGTCTTATTTTCTGTGTCAGGGGTTAAGTGTACGCTGACCGGTCATTCATGTGAATGCAGAGTATTGTGAAGTCCAGGCTTCATTGAGTTATATGCAACAGTCACAACACTTGAAAAACACAAATCTTGATTCATCACATTGTAACAGCGCAGCAATTTAGAAAAAATTATCTGACTGAAAGATTGCTGACAATCTTGAAAAATAAATAAAAGTGGTGTCGTATTACCGACTGCTGGCTGCTGGCAGGAGAAATAAAAGACTTAAAAAGGAAGTGGCTGGATGTAATCTCCTCAGTGGTTACTTACTCCCAGGGAGTCCCCTGAAGTGTTTGAAACAAAAGGAGTCAATATTAACTGATGAAAAAAATAAATACATTTCAGACTATTGGGCAAATCATGCACAGGATTATGATGAAAATGACACTGATCTAGTGCATAGCGCAGAGTCAGATGCTATTCAACAATAACACATATGTATGTACAGCACAAATGAACCAGCAAGCTATTAGAGACACACAGATAATGGCTAACTGAAGGCCCCCAAGGATCTCAGAAGGGACTGGTCCCATCCAACCAGCAGCCAATAACCTGCCTCAGTACCAAATGGAAGCTCCTGTCAGGCATCATAGCAGTTAACATGAACAGGCACATGGCTCAGTACATGAACCACAAGTGGGACACAGAAACAAATTGGCAGGAATACCAGAGGAGCTCAACACCAGCTCCTGGCAGACAGAGCAGTTGCTCGATATTGCAAGACCAGGCTGACCAACCGGTGCACCGCCTGGATTGACTACAAGAAAGCCTATGACTCAGCGCCCACACCTGGATCCTGGAATGCCCAGAACTGGACCAGATCAACAGGACCCTAAGAGCCTTCATCAGGAACTCAATGGGGATGTGGCAAGAAGCACAAGAGGTCAATGCCAATAACACAAGTCACCATCAAGTGCAGGATTTCCCAGGGAGTCCCCACTGTTGTTCTGGATAGGCCTGAACTCCTTCAGTGAGACCTTTGGTAACACTGGCTGCGGATACAGACTATGGAATGGAGCAATCATCAGTCACCTCCTGTACACATGGACGCCATAACCAAGTGGCCAGCATAGCACTTGGGGCAGTGACCCCCCCAAACTGGGTGAGTGGCTCCAGCAGATCCAGGAACAACATCCGAGACCTCTGTCCAGAAGAGCGCAGTCCTAGGAACAGCTGAGATACTGCGCAGGACCCTCAAGCTCCCAGGCCTCTGGTAGAGGACCCGAGCGGTCTTTATCTATCTATCTATAGATATACTGAAACACAAATTACAACCACAACAACATTACCAACATTCATAAAGTAATAGATAGTCATTTGCAACTGTGCTAGGGGGCTGGTAGTGAAAAGGACATAAAGAGTAGGGGGTAAATAAATTAACATTAGCATTAACCGCTATGTGACATTAAGTTTCTGCATTTGATGTTTTCGTTTTTGTTTCTTTTTTTGTACTTCAGAGGTTTTATGCATGCATAAGTTCAGAGCAAAGCTTCGGGACATCAGCAGACACGTCATGCTGCAGAAAGAGGAAAAATAGAAAGCCGAGCAGCCGATGTGCATCCTTTGCAGGTCAGCAGCTGGGAAAACATGCACATGAGAAATCATACAGTCTTACAGCTAAAGATAGTTCACAGCAAACTCATGTGAAAAAGTAAATCATTGACAACATGGGTTTGATGAAACAGGACTCACTTACAGGAACACTGTGTCAATTAAAACAGCATGCCAGATTGTTTTGTATATGTGTGTCTCTGTTATTGCCTATACTTCTGATTATTGATCCATATGCCTGAAACCCTCCATCTGGCATCAAAGTAGTATAAGAAAGGCAAAGGACAGTTTCATTTGAAATCTCTGCTGCTGTCAGAAACTATACACGAGCTGTACCTGCGCACATTTTAATGTTTTTCTGAATGTCTTCATGAGCCTGCTGCATGCATTAATTTTCATTTTATGAGACGATTTTTATTAGAAAG
>VOQK01001198.1:0-10620 GCA_015052645.1 Benitochromis conjunctus | reverse complement strand
CTCATGATCTAAAACTGTAATTTTGTATCTACCTGTGTCATCTTTGTCAAATATTAAAATTCATTTGAGAATGTGAAACATTTTAGTGTGAGAAATATGAAAAAGCTTTCTATTTTTTCTGATAAATTTGTGATTTTTTTCTGTAAA
This sequence comes from Benitochromis conjunctus, assembly GCA_015052645.1. Classification (NCBI taxonomy): domain Eukaryota; kingdom Metazoa; phylum Chordata; class Actinopteri; order Cichliformes; family Cichlidae; genus Benitochromis; species Benitochromis conjunctus. The sequence goes on along the minus strand of VOQK01001198.1, from coordinate 10,473 downwards.
TTTACAACTTTAATATTTTTTTTCATTCAGCAGCTATGATAACCTCTCATAAGTAAAAATACCTTAGTTTTTCTTCATGTTACATGAGCAGTACTTCATGTACTTTATTCACTCTATCTACAGTCAGCACAGACCTTTTAAAAGTCAGAAGTGAGCCACTTCTCCATACTGATACAGGTTTCAGTACCACAGGCATTTTGCCCTTTATAAAGTAAATATCTCTTTAAATGCCCCTCTTTTGATGAGTGAAACTGCAGTCTTTTGATTACACATTTGATGCAAGGATAACTTAACACTACAGCCTACAACCACTCAGAGATCTCAGTGATTCTGAAGAGCAAGCACAAAGATATGCTGATCAGAAAGAGTAAAGCTGAAATGTCACTGTGTGGTTTGTATGTGTGTATGTGTGTGTTCAAGTTTGGCATTTCAGAGGGAGATATCACTGCGAAGCATGGTGGGAGGTGTGTAGAGTCGGTTAGGGTAGGGTTGATGTTCAGTCCCAGCCTAACAGTGGTGGATTGTGGTTTTCCTGTTTTAAACAGACGATGCTGGGCGAGAAGTTCAAGTCCCCATGGCTCTGCTGGGTGCCTGGCTCTCATTCTCCAGCCTGATAAGCCCTGCTGCCTCTGCCCTCCTCGGTAGTACTTTCCCTGGATGGAAATGCCAATGTAGGGCTGAGGGCAGAGCTCACCCTTATGTGGCCTAACCTCGATGACCCACTGGGCACCAATGCTTCTTATCAGCACGTATACACCTGCACAGCCACTACAATAGGATGTGTGTCTGTGTGGTGACAGTTAAGGGTGGCACAAAGACGAGCAGACAGAAGAAAGCCTGGTCAAAAAAGTATCCCTACATTGGTCTGTTGAAACTCTGGGAATTGAAGGCTGCCTTCCCATGAAAAAGAAAAAAAAACCATACTTGACAGTTAGTTATCTCAGTGTCTCCAATTGTATCTGCTGCGGTGGAAGTTTGCTGCCCAAAAAGAGATCAGGCCAACAGCCCCTTCCACCAATCTCTGGCCTCATCTTTCACTCTGTTTGCTTACTCTGCTGGTCATGACCTCAGAAACTGAAGGGAACTGAGACGGTCCCACTTTCAGTGCTGCTAGGTGAATGCTATGATGGATTTTTGTAATAAAACAACCATATTTGTCGCTGTCTGTTAGGCCCGTAAGACTTGCTCTCTAATGGGCTGTGCAACCGCTCAGCGGCCTCAAGGAGGTTAAGTTGATCTATTTTGGATATAAGTGGGCTGCTTAATGCGTCTTTGCCTGTATGTGTGTGTGTGCGTGTGTGCGTGTGTGCGTGCGTGGAGGGGAGGTTGCCTATACTAAAGTCTCCCTTTATTATCAATGCAGACATCTTTAAGTGTCTGCCGTCTGGCTCCATGAGGCTTATCAGTTCCTGATTGGCTTACACAATTATAGAAAGCACACACAAAAGTGTGTTAGCTAGCACACACCCATACTCACACACACAGACACACACACACACACACGCACGCATGCATACACACACTGTATTGCTTTCAGCCTGGGTTCCTGTATACTTCAAGTGAGTTGCATACAGATTAATCTCATCACTGCTTGGATAGTGGGTAAAGCTTCGGTTGAATCCAGGTCTGTGTGATGTTATCAGGACAACATTTGTTGTCATCCTAGTACTGCATTCTTGCGCTTTGAGGATGGGGAAATGCAGCGCTCCCATCAGGTTGAATGTAAATGTCCATATTGGGACTTCTGTTGTGGGAGATCAAAGCACAGGACACACAGTGTTGAAGCTTATCTAACCGGTGTGGCAGGACATTCACTGAGCTTAAAACAGCAATGATCTCAGTGATCATTGAAATGAATCCTCCATGGCTGCTCTCCATGGCTTTGAAAAAAGCTGGCTGCAGAAAGGAGGTTAAAAGCTAATTGATTGCATGTTGTCACAGTGCATGAATTGTGCCTCCGTCTGTGCGCACATAAGTGCACAAGGACATTACAAGTGCCTGTGAGTATGCATGTTGTGTGTCCCTCGCCCCCACCCCTCCTGTCTGTGTTTTTGAACTAGGAGATGAAGCCATCTGCACTGCTCTCTGGAGACACAAGGCTCCCTCGTCTCTCCTCCTTTTTCTGCTCCTGCTATAATGGGGAAATTGCTCTGTCTTTACGCTCTAGTTGGGATTGGCAGTCTTGATAAGCATTGCAGGGACAATTAGAGTTAGGAGTTTTCATTGAGAGGCTTTTAAATGATGCTAAGTTGTCACTGGCAGCTTATGCTCCCCCCGGGGAGATACCATTGTGCCGCCACACGACACACTCCTTGGTAAGAGGACACCCCTGTTTCAACATGAAGTAAACTGTTTGGGTGCAGCAGCAACCATCCTAAAGAGCTACACTGAGAAGTGTATGTACTCAGACAATAGATGTGAGCAGCAGCTGGTCTTACTCCCTTGTGTTCTTTTCTCCTGTGATGCTGTTTGCACACAGAGAAGACAACAAAAAGGGCCTTTTACCCACCAAGTCTTGGCTTTGTTTTGATGTGTATGATGAGCCTGTCATTATCTCAGCATGCTCCAGCCGCCATAGCTATACCTCACCCTTTTTTATTTCTCCCAGAGATGGGGAGGGATCAGGGAAATATCTCACTGTGCTGTAGTTCCTCAATTCATTACTGTTAAAAAGGTCTGACTTGGAGGTAGGTATGCAGAGAGAGGCTGAAGCTCATATTAACACAGAAATATGAAGGTGTGGAAGGAGCTGGAGGCATTGTTTATGAGCTAAGTGAAGTGGACCATCACAGAGGGAGTCAAGCAAAGGCCAAGTAAGTGATGGAGGGACCGATTAGAAGAGAGTGAGAGGGGGAGTGAAATGGGAGTAGGGGAGCAAGAGCAACATTCCAGCATAGGACTTGATCCCCATTTTCAGTAACAGGACACTCTTCTCTCTGCACGTTTCATGTATCCAGTCAAAAGCATCTCCTCTACCTTCACTCTGTGTTTTCCTGCTCCGTGTTTAAAACAGCAATGGCCAGCTTTTCACATTTGCTTGCAGTGTGTATTGTTTCAATCTGTGTTTCAGTTCCACACGCTCTCTCTGAGCACGCTCAGTCTCTGTTCTCTTTCTCAGAATCTGGCCTTCAATTTCCTCATGCATCCTGATTTGAGCACCCTTAAAAACCCAGACTTAGTAGCCATCAAATTTTTCTTGAGCCATAATATTAACAGCACTAGATAAGTCAGTGGCTGCTCCAATCACAGCACACAGCTAATTGGCCAGAAAGAAGCCCATCTGGGTTGGTTTACTCTTGGGTGAGGTAGCAGGATAACAGCTCCCTCCCAGCTCCACGTTCCACACTCAGCCCCACATCCCAGCTAACAACAAAGACCACCAAAGCAGATCTCATAACGTGAAACCTGAACTACACCTCACCAGCACCATATAAAAAACTGCAGTTACAACTTATTCCTAAGCCTTCCCTGCACTATAAATCAACCTGTGGCTAAGAGATCCAATGAGAAGGGGATAAAACTGGGGGAGTGTCTGTGACTGGGAAAATGAAATGCTGAAGATAAGAATACTGTAGAAAGTGGAGATGTAGTCTGAAAGGCTTCCCTGTCCAACACTGCCACATGATGGAATGTGGCAGGGTTGTGGATCAGTAACTCTGGCTGTCCCATCAGGTGCTTACAATTAACTTGTAGCTGAGAACTGTGGGTCAGTTCCACAGTCAAAATAAGATTGTTATTCCTGTCTACAGTAATATGATATGTCGGTGGGCAAGCTAAAACAACACCGGGGGACATGAAAAAATGTCAAATCTAAGCTTCCTATTTTGGGTTTTATTAACATAGGACAAGTGATTTAAAAAAATATATTTTGTACTAGAATAAATAAAGTCCCACATAGATCTCAGCTATGTCACTGTGACTGAAAACAAGACAGACATTATCCGAACATTAGTTAGTGAATTGAGTGTTTTACTATTCAGTTGGCAATCAGATGTTTTGAGAATATCTACTAATATCACACTTTGTCTTCCTTTTTCCTGCTGACTATGATCACAACATGTTGCACTGGAGAGTATTACCACAAAATATAATCCGGTTATGTAACTTGTAGTTAAAACCATTGCTAAAGGAAAAAGACAAAGTACGATTATAGTATTATTTGTCTAAATAAGTCCTTATTTCAGCTTCATAATAAATAGTGCCAGTTCATAACAAATCTTATGTCATGGTAACAGAGCTCATCTGTTCACCGCCATGTTGGTGTTCACACAAAACCAAAACAAAGACAGGTGCCAGCAAGGAGGAAATCACACTAATAAATGGGGGAAAGTGCCTCCTCGTCACTCGTAAGGTTGTATTCATATGTGGGGGGCATAGTCTGGCACTCTCAGCCACTCAGCTTCATTTTCTTTGCATCTGCAGAAATACTTTTAAATAGTCTACTTCATATTTTATATACTACATATTTTATTTCATATACTTTTTCAGTTTTGTAGATTTATACATTTTATAGCATTGTGCATGCACTTATAAAGCAAAAAGCATTATCTAGTATTTAATAATCCACTGTAATATTATACTTACATTTTCTAGGTTATAGTTGCAATAAACAGTACTGTGAATCTTTAGGAAATTCTGAGTGCATATAAAGTATTTCAGGCGTGAAGTAGTTTTATGTAATTTATCATGGCACGGTTTTTTCATGTTGTGGTCCAGCAGCAAGTGCAGGAGCTTATAGTGTTCCACAGTGATACGAGTCAGTAGCCATGACTTCTGTGTCTGAAGTGCAATGATGGTAGTCAGATAGTCACACTGGCACATTTCATAAGCTGGTTTGCCTAAAACAAAAGTATAAATATGTTCTTTGATAATAGATATGCTTCCATATCTAATATAGCTAACACAGCAATCTAGATAAGTGCCACATGGAAAGTGGATTTTATACTTTCAGCGACTGCGAGTTCATAAGGTCCACAGACCAGAGGCAAAGGCTCAACATTTTCCAAAGTAAGTTTTATTTTTCATTAGGGTAAAAAAAATTCAGTTCTAATTATTAGGAGGGACATGTCCTCTGCACCCCCTTAAAATTACACGTGTGGTAGGTTGTGTGTGGCTTTCTGTAAAATGTTCTATGTTTATGGTAGAAATTAGAATAGATGTGTTGTTCAGATTGGAGTAGTCATTTAGCCCTCCTTCTGTTTGTATGTATATTGTGCTATTCTTCTTATTTGTATTTTTTTAACTCATGTACTTCCCTATCTATGTGCAGTTTAACAAGTTTGCAGCAGGTCATTACACTGAAGATATAAAATTCAAGTTCACAGTTTCACAGAGTTGATAGGTTGCCCTGTTTGATGAGCCAGCTGCAGTCACTTCACATTATGACAGGTAATAGTTTGCTCTGCTTTGAGGTAATGTATTGTATTAGTATGAGTGTTGGGCAGCAAGCTGTGCAAACAGAGCAGGCAGGATGCGCTGGAATTGATCTGAGGCTAAAGGTGGGAAAGTCGTGCCAACAGGCCTGGACCCCACAGAGTGGAACCAGTCAAATTTACCATTATTTGACTTTAAACTAAGCAAAGGTTAATGAGTTTTTGACTTTGGGAATGTAACTTTTTGTTGTTATTCTGGTTGGTTGAGGAAATTGGTGGAAATTCCTGCATTCTGCCTGTACTGTAGCTGCTTGAAGTGGTGGCGTTACCTGCCTGCTAGTGCTGCATTCTTCCTTTGAATTCTGATTTCTGCAAATGTAAGCTAATAAACACAGTGAGATCAGTCAGTACACCAAACAAATAAGTGAAGAATTATGATAACTAATATGTCCAGTAGAATTTGCCCCCATGAGGGCACAAGGGCTCACTGAATGGTTGTAAGAGGAAGAAAGTAGAGTGAATCATATGCTGTGGCATTCAGTCAGCAGATCTCATTCCAATGAAACACCTATGGGACATATTGAACATGTGTTAGAGAGCACTCTCTATCACCACCATCATCACACACACTGAGAGAAAATATGTTTTGGAAGAATGGGGTTCCATCTCTCCAGCAGAGCTCCAAGCACGAATGAAAATTCATGCCAAGAAACATTGAAACTAATCTGCCAGCCCCTGTTAGCGTAAACCACTTGTCAAAATCAGGACATTCATTTGGGTTGGTCTTTCTTTTTAGCTTTTTTTTCACACACTTGTCATCCATTTGTATACACATGTGTGTTCTTCTCTGACTCAGTTTGTTCTATTCTTGTCTCTGTATGATCTCAGTGAGAGCATAACATGTTTCTTCCTGGCTGCTAGCGCTGACTGAGACATAGAAGCCCCACAAACTGAATGCTGCGAGTGTAGCTTTACAAGGGGAAACCAATCAGAGGGAAGCTTGTCTCAGAGGAAGGGGGAAGAAAGCTAAAACAGCTTATTTCATGCAATATGATATGTCTTCTTTAGTCAAGCCTTGACGTACATCTTGGACACACATTTACCAAATTGATAAGCCATTTTTGTAGTTTTATTTTATTTGAAAATTTGACAGTTTTTTAAAGCTTTAGACTGAAAATGATGCCATCACATAAAAATTCAGATGTACGGTATTGTGACACTGGTAGTATTAGCAGTATCAGATTCATGAGACTCACTTGGAACTGGTAGCAGGGTACAATCTGGACAAGTCACCAGTCTGTAGCAGGGCTAGACAGACAACCATTCGCACCTACGGGCAATGTACAATGACCAATTAACCCCTAACCCCACTAACTGCCTGTCTTTGGACTGTGGCAGGCCGAAGTACCCAGAAAGAACCTACACAAACATGGGGAGAAAGAAAGTCCCAAAGTCAGGAATTGAACTCAGGACCTTCTTGTTGTGAGGCAACAGTGCTAATGTTAATCACCACGCCAGTGTGCTGCCCTCACTTATGAAATTAAAACACTATTACAACATGTCAGTACAGCCAGCCAAACATAAGCAATAACAGCTCACTATTAGCTTACAAAAAGCCAGCCAGTCTGATTTATAATGCACAAGAATGAACTCTGCTCACTCCACAAAGATCGTGACGCGCAACACATCACGTGACAGCCCGTGAGACAAGCGACACAAGTGATGCGTCGAGCATAACAGCAGATGATGCAAATACTCGGTCAGCAGAAACATTAGTCTTCAAGCTGTCCTTCTGGAGTCAAACATGTCAGCTTGTACAGAATTTCTGACATTTTTTTTAGATTTTGGAATATTTTGAAATCATAAACACACACTGTGTGGGATGCAATTGGAACACATCTTGAATAGTTGTGCGTGTGCAAGTGAATCAGGTTTCTGGCACTGTAGGCAGCTTTCTTTCTGTGTTGACTTTTCAGAGGTACGAGCAAGAAGAAAGAATGAAAAGTCAGTGTGTGAGTTTGGGGTATATGACTAGTAGCATGTGCTGTATGTGCAAATCTGACCTGCTGTTTAAGAAAAAACCAACAGAGACAGACAGAATGATGGATACATGATGTCTGCGCTAATCTGGATATTTAAAATAACCTTACAAATCCACAGAGATCGTACAAGTGCACACTTAAAGTCAGGTTGAAGTGTCAAGTCACTTGGTTATCTGTACATATTATACATATGTTAATACAGATTAGCCGTTAATTATCATGTACAATAGTGATTTTGAATTGCCAGCTACAGCACAATGCCATGCAAAAGCACAGAATAAGAAAACAGAAAGGGAACTAACGACAGTGGAAGTTTTTATTTGATTATTAAACTGTTGCTTTGTCATCTGACAGAAATGTGCATGTTTGTATAGGTGTTGAAATAAATAGATGTATAGAAATAAAGTATGTAAACAAATACAAAGTGTCCTACCAAGTGCCATTTTTAAAATAAATACTTAGGTGCCCTTTTTTGGCTTGAGCACTTGCCCTCCAAAATGTCATTGTACGGCTATGCCACTCTGTAAGTGTGACAGGTGTTAAAGTGGGGAAAAGGCAACAGCAATTTCATTCCCATTCACTTTGGTAATAGCCATGTTGGTGCACAAGGTTTCCACTAATGCACCACTTGCAGGTAACACACAAAAATAGATTTTTAATCTCATTATCTCAGCAGCTGTGCAGGTGGAGAGGGAGTGTGTGAGGAAGAGAGCTGCAGAGAGAATGTGTTCATACATGAGAGTGTTTGGGAAAGCAGGTGGGGGCACAGGTCACTCTCTTCCTCTACTGCTGGGTGCTCCAATTGAAAGGACGCTTTTGTTATATAAACAAGAGGTACACGTCAAGTTGAAAATTAAATATTTGGAAGTGATGTACATTTCAGCACGGTGGCACGGTGGTTAGCCCTGTTGCCTCACAGCAAGAAGGTCCTGCGTTCAATTCCACCATCAGGCCGGGGTCTTTCTGTGTGGAGTTTGCATGTTCTCCCCGTGGTTGCGTGGGTTCTCTCCGGGTACTCCGGCTTCCTCCCACGGTCCAAAGACATGCAGTTTGTGGGGATAGGTTAATTGGAAACTCTAAATTGCCCATAGGTGTGAATGCGGGTGACTGTGAGTGTGAATGGTTGTCTGTCTACGTGTGTTAGCCCTGCGACAGACTGGCGACCTGTCCAGGGTGTACCCTGCCTCTCGCCCCAAGACTGCTGGGATAGGCTCCAGCGCCCCCCGCGACCCTGAAAAGGATAAGCGGGAGCGAATGGATGGATTATGTACATTTCAGTGGGTGAACACTAGCATAAAAGAACTGCCGATGAAGAGATGGAGAGTCCGCTCTCTGCACCAGAGTCAATTCTCACCTCGTCTCTCCTTTACAACACAACAACCTCTAAAGCTCTATTTCTGTATGCTGCAGTTGGATCACACCATCACTGATTTTTCTACATTTCAATAAACTGTTAAAGTACAATCTGCAAGTTCCGAGTTTTTCTTTCTTTTCCTGTTTTACTTTGTCTCTCTGTTTGGCGCTAAGCGTTCATTACTGCAGTTTTTCTCTGCACTTCTCGAGGGTCAAACAGCAAATGTCCTACTGCAATGTCTTTTTGCTCTTTGTTTTGAAGTCAGAGCTTCTCTGAGTGGCATGCTTTTGTGTGGCTATTGTGACTTGTGCTAATTTGTATGTCAGATGTGGCAAAAAGGCCATCTTTGTTTAAAGGAGCAGCGAGTTAGTATTCCAAGTAGTGAGGATGGGCAATATTCCCTCATTACAGACACTAATTGCAATTACACAGATACTGAAATAAAAATAAATAAATGAATAAATAATAGAGAAAATTACACTGTTTTGGCTTTCAACCAACATTTTGGCTCATAGGATAATGGCTGAGACAGGTCATTCAACTATGAAACCTGTGAGATGAAGGCAAAATTCTTTAAAAGTAAATGGATCATGTGTAGTTATAATAGGAATGATTGTCATTGTAAAACAAGAGCTCTCTATATTTGCTTGTGATTAAAGAGAAAATTTGCAAGGTGTCTTTCCATACGAAACTGTCCAGTAAATGGTCATATCAGAATAATTGGGCCAGGATGTGAATATCTGAATTTAGTTTTTATTTCACATTTTGATGCAATTAACACATATTTTCCTAAACCTAACAAGTCCTTTTTGTGCCTGTTCATGCCATCACCTGAATTTCTCAGAGCCACCAGTGGCTTTGACATCAAACAGCAAATTTAAAGTGAGAGCAACTGCACCTGTGACTTAGCACCTTAGGAATGAAGTAATATGAGGATTTATAAATGTCATGCTACCTTACAATGTAAAGCGCCTTGAGGCGACTGTTGTTGTGATTTGGCGCTATATAAATAAAACTGAACTGAATTGAATTGAATACACAAATAAAAAGTACTAGAGATGGCACGATACCACTTTTTTATGTCCAATACCAGTGTCATAAATTTGGATATCTGCCGATACCGACCTGAATCCGATATAGTCTTTTATAATCAATAAAACAGTTTTTTATGTCTTGTTGCCTTTTGTATAAGTTCATACTCAAGTTTAAAAAAACAAAACACTAAAGCTTTTCCATTATACGTGTATGCAAAAAAAACACTGCACCCAAAAGTGCAATATCAGCACAAAATCCTGTTTCTATCCAACAACATAAAGCAGGTTGTATAATGGAGCCTTTTATACTTACAGCTGAACATAAACAGACAGAGTGGAAAGCAGTGCAGACCAATGCAAACATGGCTTCATCACACTCATCTTTGATCACATGGATGTCAGTGGAAGTTGTTTCTATCACATTTAACCTGACACTGAACTTTGTGTCATTTCTATACAAAACTTAACGCAACGTTTTTTTGAACCATGAAGCTGTTCAGCCTGCAGCTCTGCTGTTTGTAACACTGAGTCTATCCATCGTACGGTCAGACTGAGCAGTGACAGCGCACAGACGTCCCAGCTCCATATATCAGTTGTTAAGCTTAACGTGGGAATGCGTTACCAACACGCACAGATGGACTCACACACTGGCTTTACTTCTCTGGGATAGC
>VOQK01001197.1:0-11401 GCA_015052645.1 Benitochromis conjunctus | reverse complement strand
AAGCGCAATTGGTGGATTCACAGATTTTAAGCCCTATGGGAGTGTCCGCAAGAGGGTCATGGACCCCCCTATTGATCCTCTACCTAATCACACAAGCCAAGGTGTGAAAATGGGTGTAGGTCACAATCAGCCAAGGTTTCGAGTAAACCCATAGTGAAACCTAGCCCCACCCTATCATGTGATTTATTGAGGTCAGAAGGTCCAGGATATGAGTGCGCGTCTGGGAAGGGATCTCAAAACTGGATTATAGATGGCAGACAGTTGGTGTGGTAAACCACCGCCTCTGTTCAAAGATGGTCGTTCACAGTGGACATAGATGGCTTCTTTCACTCCTCTTTCAAACCATCTGTCTTCTCTGTCCAAACTGTGAACATTGGCATCCTTGAAAGAGTGACCTTTGTCCTTTAGATGTGGATGGACAGCTGAGTCTAGTTCCATCAAGGTGGCTCTTCAATGTTGTGCCATGCCCTTTTTTTACAGCACCTCCATGAAGTGTGTGGTTTTTAATAAAATGTCTTTTAATCTGATACACATTTAGGATTCCCTTATTCTGGTAAAATCACACATTCTCCAGGTCTCAAGTTTGTCAAACCCTTTGATTTATGAATAAATACTATTAAAGCAACAGAAATACCATAGACCTGTACTGTATCAGCATTGCCATGTCTACCATGCCACTTCCATGTGTAACGACCCACATTTTAAATTGAAATTTCCAGTGTTCTTGCGCTCCAGTTAGTTCTATGTCCAGTCTTTGCTTAGTTTTCTGCCATTGTGCTTCACTCATCTTCAATCAGCAAATCACTCGCTCATTGTGTATGTCTCCTGCTGTTCACCTACTAGCTGCCAGATTGTCTTTACACCCATCATAGTTGAACTTCTGTTTCCTGCAACTAACTGTGTTTAACCATTGCTTGTAGCCGACCAATTAATTATTTTACTCTCCTCCAAGTTCACAGTTTTAAATGAAAACTTTGGCTTTTTGCCTCCCATTTTCTCACTGCCACTTTTTTTTTTCTTTTTGGACAAATGGATATTCATGGTGTCCCTAGAATGAATAGCTATTCTGAAAAATATAATTAGTAATATAATAAATATGTGAAAAAGCAGTTGTTTTTATCCTCATTCCAACCATTGTGACCATTAAAGTCTATTCTATGGTAATGATTCTGATGGGGCAAGCTTCATGGGAAGTGAAGTACCTACAGTAATAAGAGTATGTCTCAGGTTTGCTATAAGCACAAGGTATCGCATATAAAGATGGATGTTGATTTGGTAGTGATGATTTTGGATCTCAGTATGCAACACAAAGGAAAGTAAAAATAAACCAGTACTGGAATGTATTTTCAGTCATCAATGTTCATTAAAATACTAATAAGAGAGTAAAAGGATATTCATCACATGCTTCATTTTCTGATTCATTCAGCATTCCTGCTGGTTGGAATTGCTAATAGAGTTTCAGGTCCCTGATTTACAGCTCTTCCCTTCTATGATAAAGCCTTCCCCTAATGTTATGCTATTCTGGTCTCCTGGGATTGTATTAAGTGTTGAGAATGTCAAATGGCAGTGCAAATGCCCATAACTAAAGCTAATTAGCAAGGCCATTTATTGCTATGACATGTGTGCCTTTGTGTGTGTGTGTTGAATATGGAACCTTGGCACCGGCATCAAATATTATCAGCCCATTAAATGGCCGTTATCACATGTAACCACTCCAATACATGTGAGTAGTAGGTGCCCTACTTTATCTACTAGTAGGCCAGAAGGTGTGCTTTAATTCATTATGATTTTTCATAAACAGAAAGCAAACCAGGTTATGGAGGCAACATCATTAAGCAGAGTTATTAAGTGGATGTAAAGTCTTCTTTTGACTTCTAAAACTGTGTGGGTGGAAACGCTACTCTTATATATCTTTAACATTAAATAAAGTGATAATGGTCTACTGAACCTACAAGCTGATGCAGGAGGCCATCAGTTGGCCATATCTGTGGGAGTGATAACAGCTGATAATTTCTATTTAATGTGCTGATCGCTGCACATTAAACAGGTGGAATAGGTGACCTTGATTTAAAATGCTTTTTTTTTTTTGTTTTCAGTGGGGTTGATATTTAAGACTATAAACATTGAACATGTCTTATTGCAGAAGATGGCATGACTGGGGGAAGATGGGCTTGTTCACTGTCCTTTGCTGCTCTTGTTGATAATTAGGGTCATGAGGATCAAAGCACACCAGTGTAAGTCTAACCTACAAAAAGTTAAATGGTCATGTCAAGGATACTTAGTGCACATTTTTTTTCTTCTAATATTGCTATGCACAAGAGGCAAACAACCTGATATTGACATGGTGTGACATAACTTTCCCCCTGACTACTCCCCCCTGACCATCAATCACCAAGATGGCCCATTCATCAAGTAGCCCCGCCGGTCCGACCCCCTTGTGACACAAAAACGTTTTTCCAATTTAAAATCTGATATTGATGGAGCACTGTGTCCTGCTGCAGCCTCTTTGAGCTTCGCTGTGGCCAATATTCTTATCCATATGCTCACTCACAGCCCTTGGTCATAATTCAAAACATGCAATTTCAATATACAACATACAAAAACACAGCCTGTTGTTGTTGAATGACATAGGTCTGGTATTCCATGAGGTTAACCCATATAAGACATGCTATTTACACAAGTTGGTCTTCAGAATACTTTTTTTTTTTTTAATTTGGGCTGACAATTTTTGGTAACCACTTTATGTAGAAGAATGTGCCCCATACTTCTCCCCAACCCCAGTGCTAAATGTCAGAAATAGCCACAAGACACAAATATAAAATTATGTTTTAGCCCAGTGTTTTGAACCAGACTGAACCAAGAGCTGATGACATTGAAAGTGCATGAAAATAGATGCAAACCTGCCAGCCAATAAGCTTAAACTTGATATAAAGCATAAAGGATTGGCAGATTAGGATGATAATTGTGCGAACCTTTGTCAATATAAGAAAGAATCTTTTCACATTGCTTCTTATCAATAGTAATGGGTAGTTGTTAGTAATATTGGTTATGGGTACTTTAAAGCACTTTAAAGCGACTGAGAGAAACTGTGGAGAATTTTAGGCATTTCATTTATGCTCATTCGTTACTAGCTACGTTTCAAAATAGAATACAAAATTATGTCAAATACTGTGAATTTTGTTTAGAACTACACAACAATAATACAACATATAGAACAATAAAAATTATCATCGCCTTCACCACCATCCACCCAAGTAGCACCTACATATTATTACATCATTATAACCATCATGAACTTTTCAAGCATATTTTATTTTAAATTATATACAGTCTTTTTCTAAATAGATGTTAGAGTTTTACCTTGAGTAAACTGTGTGGATGCTGCCTCCACCCCTGAGTGCAGTTTTTTCAGAGCTGAGATAGAAGTAAATGCCTTTTAAATGAGAAAAGACATACCGAGGATCCCAAACACTATCGCAGAGCTCACGCAGAGCGACGTTCATATTCATATTTATACCGTCTTTTCATCCATTCTCTTCCGCTTATCTTTATCAACAAGGATAACAGATTCTCACCTATGGGCAATTTAGAATCACCAATTAACCTAGCTCCACTAATTGCATGTTTTTGGACTGTGGGAGTAAGCTGGACACAGACACATGCAAACGCCACACAGAAAGGCCCCAGCCAAATGGTCGAGTGAAACTCAGGAGCTTCTTGGTGTGAGGCAGCAGCGCTAACCACCGTGCCACCATGCTACTTTATATCTATGGCCGATTAACCTATAGCTGAATCTCCTATATGTCTTTGGACTGTGGAACTAAACCAGGGTACTGAGAGAGAACCCAAGCAAGCACTGAGACAACATGTAAACACAATAGAGAACGGCTCCAGGGGGATCAAATCATAAAAAAGGGTCCAACTTTATGACTTTTTTTCTTTTTTTACATCGGCACAAATCTCACTTTGATTTTGTGTTGCTTAAGCTTTGTTCAGGAAAAAAAAACAAACTACCTTGGCTTCCTTTGAATCTTAGCTGTCAGTAAACCAACAACAATGTCAGTCCTTTAGAATCACTGAAAGATAGGTGCCTGGTGTTGATTGTGTTTGACAAGCGCATCCAACAAATATTATAGGCAAACCAAAGATCAGCATTACAAATCTCTCAGCTCTCTCAGTCCTCTCAGCTCTCACTGCTACTCGTTCCTCTTTGCATGATGACATCAAAGTAAAGAGCACTCTGTTGAGATCAAACAAGCTAGGAAATCAGTGAAGCAAAGAAGGAAGTGTTCTGATGTATTTATTGACAAGAGCTTATGAGGGTTAGCAGTTATACGGGCATGCTGAATAGAGTCAGTAGCATCAGTGATTTGGGGTCTGCTGAATGTATCACGTAAACAGATAATTAAAATGACTTGGAGTAATCAAATTTATTGACAACTTGCCTACGATAACTCTTTTTTTGGGGGGGGTCCTAAAAGTAAATGCTTCAGATTTAGCATCGCACTCCTATAACACTGTCAGATTTGAAATGGACATCTCGTACTAGTCTGTTCCTTATCACACATCCTTCTTTCTCATGAAAACCTAATCACACACCCTCAATGCAACTCGACAGCTGACAGTTCTGTCAGAACTTCAGGTGTGTTACAAAGCCTCAGGCATGAAGCAACGATGAGGTCAGGTAAGCTCACTTCTTCTTCATATCTGCTTTTTTGGTATTGTCAAACTTACAATCATCAGACCCAAATAAGACTTGCTCAAGTAAGAAAAGTCCTTATATAACCTGCCCAAGAATTCGTCCACTGTCTGGGCTCAGGAACAATAGCACTTTCCTCAGAATGTGTCATCCTAAGATGGTGAGAAAAAATAAACTAAGAGAACACGTGTGGACGATTGAGCATAATGGAATTTGTTTTGTAGTAAGATATCATAACTCTGTGTAAATCTGTGGTTTAACATTTAAGTTTATGGAACACTGCAGACTGAAGTCTCTACTGATGGTGACAACCGTAAATTAACATGTGACAGCTGTCTCATTCGACTGGATCTAATGTGGGTGTTCAGTAGTGCCACATCAGACATGTTCATTCATTAAGAAATAGTGCTTTCAAGCCTCACATGATGACTCAGAAATACCCCTTAATCAATTTTCTGTGAGTCACGTCTGTAAGTGCATTCATATTCTGCAGCTGTGGTCGTTTGACATTGCGCTTTTTTTTCTTTAACATGACATGAAGTATGTAAACTCCAGTGAAACTTCATACTTGGAAACCAGTTTCCACTGGTTGAAAAGGCCAAGAGAGGCATATTTTTAAATGGGGGTACAGACTACAGGATTGGACTGAGGCCAAGCCCTGAGATCGTCTTTGTAAAGCTTCCTATTGGACAGCAGCCTTAATGGACAGGCAACATTCCACCTCTAAGTGGTTTGACATCTTGCTGCCATAAATAAACGCTAACAGGGATGCTCTATTAGGCTAAACAAGGCTTTGTGTGTCCCTCCAAAGCCAGGAAGTGCCCTCCTAATGGTTCACTAATGCCTTTATTGGATTACTCCAACATCTCCTATTCCAGTGTGTCACAACTACAGCATTCTGGCGGATTTGATGGAATGGAGATAGCTTGGGTTGGATTGATATCACACAGACCCAAGACGTCTGCAATTAAGCATATTTCCAGCTCAAGACTATAGATGTCTGATTACAAAATGCATTTTTTCAGCAACATACATAGTGGCTCTTTTTGTATAGTCAGAATTGGTTTCATGATACACTTCTGTTTTTCGACTTGTCAACAAGTGGCAATAAGGTCAGCGTCGTATACTTTGTACCGTCCACTGGGTGTGTCAGAAAACAAGAGCACCTAAATCACTTAAAGTCAAATGGTGCTAATAGAAGATACAGACTGAGGAATGAAATTAAAACCAGCATATAAAACAAAGGCTAGAACACTGTAGCTCACATCTGAAAAACATTAATGCCTAATATAACATTGATTTTTGCTAAATCCACACACTGGTGCATTTGCAGAGATAAAAGACTGTTATAATTTCCCCATTATTTACACTGCCCTGGAGGTTGCAAATTCTAACCTGCAAGCTGCAGAAGCAATTACTGTGCAAATAACGCAGGTGGTGCAACAGAGCACTTAAGAAAATGGTTTTTCCATTAGACAGACACTTTGGTCTCTATTAGGACCTTGGCTTCGGTGTCATCGCCTTTGATGTGCGTTAATGTGTGCATGCATTTATGTCCATACATGTGGGATTTTGCATGTGTGCTTAGTCTGTGATTTTAGCGTCTTTTTCTTGGTGTTTAAATTTTACAAAGGTCTTGGGCAACCTTTTAAGGCAGGTTTGCTGATGACCAAGTAGATCTGTCTCCTACAGTATAACTCAGTCAGTGCTTCAGAATACTGGTTTGGACACACATGATATGTGCTGACATACACACGCACACCAAGCTGTTCTCATCTTGCATGCTTAATGCCCTGGTAATGGATCTTTTCCGCGCCCAGTTGAATAGGCCTCTCACACCCAGAGGAGTTTGTTAGTGGTGCTAAGAATAATGCTGATGGGGGTAGTTGCCTTCAACATGTGCTCATCTCTCCACATAAATCTCCTTTCACTAAATACAGTCGTCATTCTCTCACTCCATCATTACACCAATCAACTGTTTGAAGCGGCGTATATCACCGTAGACAGCAGAACTTTTCTTCCTTTATAATGCCACCTTAATTCTTCATGAGGTCTTTAGAGCTGCTTGACCAGATTTTTGTGAATTTGCTGACCTTATTTTCTCAAGTCTGGAAAAGATGATGCTCTCTTTCCTTGCTATACCTCATTCCATAAGATAAAATTTATTACCAAACCTGGCTTGTCGAACATAGTGTAGCTGAATTAATGCATCCATCACTGACTCTTCATTCCAAAGCTATTATTAAATCAAAAGTAATTAAAGTCAGTTTTCATGTTATTTTCCTATTTGTGGTATTCCACGCCGACAGCACCCCCGATTGGTTCTACAGTTTTGACCGCAGCTCCCTGCAGAGCACAAATTAGCATGTACTTCTGCACGGCCAGTGATAATGGAGCCGCCCACCCCAACTGGTACAGGCTGTGTAAATCATAGATGTTATGCTTTACTCTAGCATGCACTTTGGAAAATGGATTGTGTTTTTTGTGACCCAAGGCCAAAGGCCTGCCTCATTTTGAAGTAATAGCAGGCAGTGCAAGTATTTGACTTTTCCCCTTGTAGTCTGAGAAAATAGGAAGGTGAAGGCTGTCTGAGATACTGTACAATAATGGATACATTATGTAACCACTAGACCTTTTAAGTCCAGCCAGAGCCTTCTAACTTTCTCTGCAGGATGAGTGGATAAGCGAGGGCCACCTGTGCTCAAATATCTATGGCTACTATGCATAACCTCTGCTAATACTAAGTGTTTGTCCTCAGCTGTGCAAGCAGCTCTGTATGGCTGTACTTTAGCTTTTCCTCAGAGGACCCTTCCAACATGGTTGGTAGTATTTTTGCAGTAGTTTTGCCAACAGTATTTGCTAATAGACCAAAGGATTTGGACAAACATGAATTGTTAGCTGATGATTAGCTGGTGAGATGATAGGTCAGGGATTTAAAGGCTTTGGAATTTGTCCTTCAGGGACCTTGAGTATATCACGTCTCATAGGAAAACCATATGCAAAAAATAAATAAATAAATAAATAAATCAAGCTGAGAAAGGTCTTTGAAGTCCAGTGTGGAGTTTTTACAGTCTGTGATGATGTGGGTTCAGTTGCTTCACTGTGTTTTTATCAAGTCAAATTTTAGAGCACTTCATGCTTCCATCTGCTGACAAGCTTTATGGAGATACCCATTTCCTTTCCCAGCAGGACTTAGCACCTGCACACGGTGCCAAAACTGCTAGCAAATGGTATGCTGACCATGTTATTACGATGCTTGATTGGATAGCCAGCTTTCCTGACCTGAACCTCGCAGAGAATCTGTGGGGTATTGTCAAGAGAAAGATGAGATACACCCAACCCAAAAATACAGGCGAGCTGAAGGCTGCTGTCAAAGCAACCTGGGCTTCAGTTACACCTCAGCAGTACCCAAGCTGAACATCTTGATGCCACACTGCACTGATGCACTAGCTTGTACCGAGTGCATAAATGAACATACTTTTTCTGCATCCCCTTTTTTTGGTTTGAGCTAATAATTTAAGTTACTGCATTTCTGATTTCCATGAGTTACACACCACAAGGATCTAAATTAACACAAAAAAGGCATTGCATCATGTTGTTAAAATTTTGAAGGTTTTAGTATGTGATTGTCTATAATAAAAACATTCCTGCTCCAGCCTTGCCATTTTCCCCCAACTGTACACACTTAACCTCAACATAAAATATTATAAAAAAACCAACACCATTATTAGCTCTTTTACCTCATTTCAGAATTAGAATGATCTACTTCTTATTGTGAGTCTGCACGAGGGAAACCGGGCAAAAAGGGCTCATGTCAAAGTATCTGGTACCTGGAGGTCTTCTGCAGACTTTGGGGGAAAGTTGTCCTAAATAACTGACAGTAGACTGATGGATATACAAAGAAGCCGGGGCTATTATTGGACACAAGGTGACTTCTGCAGGGCTGATTTCTCAGTCCTCTCCACAGGCATATTGTCATATCTGGTTCATCTGGTGGAGTGAAGAGATGAAACCTTTCAGGCATCTATTCATAAATGACTCAAATAAAAGATTAGCACTGCTGGAGAAAAGAACAGTCCAAAGAAATGAACTAAAGAGAAGAGTTTATTAAGAATACCTAGCACTGAGCTGATATTGTGACACTTGAACATTGTTCTCAAGGGTTTATATGCATAACAAAAAGCTCTCTATTTAAACTCCATATTTGAGCATAAAGCACTGAATCTATATCCCAATGAAAGTGAAAAAGATTTGACAGCCTTCCTATTCTATAAAAATACTAGCAGCCAGCAAACAGTTTGTTATAATAAAAGCTTTTCAGATTTTAAACCATCACAGGAGCTTTTTGCCATGATTGGAAAATCATTAATCCATAGGTATTAACTCTCTCGCACTGAATTCCTTTTACTGTATGTGTGGTAAATATCCGTCATCATTTCACAGTGTCTAAATTTTCCCATTTTATTTGCTCTAATCCCTCACAGCAGGTCAAGAGAGGAGAGAGGAGCAGAGGGAGAGTTGAGGGAGAATAATGCCATTTCAGGATAGGCCTTATTTAATTTACTGCAGGTCGATAGAGGTTCTCCAATTGCCTCTCCCAGATTAATAAGTAACCCACACGCGCTGTCCATCACTGTCCATCTCCCATTAGGCCTCTGAAATGGGGGCCCAAATTGCCTGGCAAGGTTGACTCTGATGGAAAACACACTCTCTCACTCCATTTCTCTCCCCCACTTTTCTCTTTTTGCTATCAGGTTTCATTTTTAGATGTAATCGGTGCAGAGCAACACCAGCGTATGGAAAAAACACACACACAATCGCTCATAAATCCCCTGCGATGATGAGGTTTATGAAGTTTTAATTCACAGTCAGCTGTTTTTTTTGCGCTCTGATTTTTGGGGTCTTTTTTTTCCCGGCTTTGTGCAGACATTTACAGAGGATCGAGAGAATCTGCTTTCTGTACCTGAAAATATGATTTATTGGAAAGAGTCTCTGAGAGTGCTTGTAAGCAAGAAGCACTGCTTCAGTATTGCGTTGCAGCCTCTCCTCTACAATTTCTCAACGCAATTATGAGGGAGTGATTGCTCCCCTTAATGGTGAATGTTGCTTTTCTTGGCAGCCCTTGTAAACATATTTCAGAAACCTTCACGCGCACAGAAACAAAGAAGATGAATAGGTTAGGTTTGTTATTTATATTAGTCATGTATATAGTTCTGTTAGTTTTCCTATGTAGTTTCTGTTTCTGGTTAGAGTTCGTTAGTATTCCTTCTTTCATCATTCATTTATCCTGCCTCCCCCTGCGTTCAGACTCAGTCCCTCTGCCCGGTGTTCCCATGTTGTGGTTTTCCTATTTTATTTTGATAGTTTCTTGTCTCTTGTGTATTAATTTTAGTTTCACTTCCTTCCTGACCTCTTCTTTAATGTCCCTTTTGTATTTAAAGAAGCTTGTAATAAAAAGCTTATATTTTTTCCTATCCCGCTGACAAATATAATAATAATTATTATTACTTGTAGTAATAGTCTATGTAGTATTATTACTATCATTATTACTATCATTATTTTTGTTATACATTTAGATATCCACTCTGGAACCTAACCTGATCTGGAACAGGTTAGGTTCCAGATCAGAGCTCAACAGCATAAATTCACCACCTACTGACCAATTAATTCTGCAATTTGTTTTATATTTGTTCTACAATCATAAAACAGAGCACTATAAAACAGGTTACTATAACAGAATCATAATGTAACATAGAGACAAATAACTAAGATTAACATGGCATACATGGAACATGATGACAGAGGCAGTGAAACACAGAAAGCAAGAAAATCTAGAAAAACAAAAAGAACAAAAACGACCAATATAACAGGGACCAGAACAGATTGTATTTTGACATTGTTGCAACAGGATTAGCACTTTATATCACAATATTGATATTAATAACTGCTACATTACATTGAGCTGCTTTTGTTTGTGTGGTCAATTCTGCATACATCACACTGTGACAGCAAAAAGAAGATAATGCTGTCTTAAAGTGCAAAACCGCACTTTGCATTTTTAAATATCCACCCAAACATCCTCTCTAAAAGCTTCATGTTTAATTTAACAACACTATGATATGTTTTCCATTTTCCATCTAGACTGGGGAGTACATTTTAATCCATCCATCCATCCATCCATCTTCCTCCGCTTATCCGGGGCCGGGTCGCGGGGGCAGCAGCCCAAGCAGAGAAGCCCAGACCTCCCTCTCCCCAGCCACCTCCTCTAGCTCATCCGGGGGAACACCAAGGCGTTCCCAGGCCAGCCGAGAGATATAATCTCTCCAGCGTGTCCTGGGTCTGCCCCGGGGCCTCCTCCCGGTGGGACATGCCCGGAACACCTCACCCAGGAGGCGCCCAGGAGGCATCCTTGTCAGATGCCCGAACCACCTCAACTGGCTCCTTTCGATGTGGAGGAGCAGCGGCTGTACTCTGAGCCCCTCCCGGATGGCCGAACTTCTCACCCTATCTCTAAGGGAGAGTCCAGCCACCCTTCGGAGGAAGCCCATTTCTGCCGCTTGTATCCGCGACCTCGTTCTTTTGGTCACTACCCACAGCTCATGACCATAGGTGAGGGTAGGGATGTAGATCGACCGGTAAATTGAGAGCTTCGCTTTTACACTCAGCTCTCTCTTCACCACAACAGACCGATACAGCGTCCAC
>VOQK01001193.1:0-15579 GCA_015052645.1 Benitochromis conjunctus | reverse complement strand
GGACAACGCCAGGGCGTGCGTTGATAGGTTGTGCTGCTCTAGTGAAGAGAGAGCGGAAACCTGATCCAGGAAGTCCATTCGTTTGTTGGGGCACAGCATGAGTTTCCAGGCTTATCAGATGCTAATAAAGTGGCACAGGATGTTGTAGGTCTGGAAAGTTATCCCAGCAATGGCTTCTGTGTTTTTCTTTTGTTTTGTGGGGCAAAGGCTACGAATATGTTCTCAAGGACGCAGACGTTAAATTACAAAGAGAAAACCACAAAATTTGCACAACCAACAAAACCAGCAGGTGATGGATTTGAACAAAAGAGGGCCATGCGTTTGCCTAGTCGCCCCACCCTTACTGCTTATCATTTGGAAAATCAAGTGTATTTAACTTTGGATGACGCAATGCAAGTATCATTACAGAATGTTCTCTCCGCTCCCTCTACTGTAACGCCAGTTGACAAGATCATAAAGAGAACCCCGGCAATTTAGCTGTCCTGTGTGAGCGTGCACTTGGCGAGAGTGTGGAGAAAAAGCTCTTCTTTTTTTTTTTTTTAAATATCAGGAAGAAACCGCTGGCAGAACCAGGCTCAGGTAGGGCCAGCCATCTGCCACCACCAGCTGCAGGGATGGTGCAAAAAAAGTAGAGTCAAAAATGTTTGCCAGCAGCAAACTTCAAAAGTCAAAATAAAACTGTAAAAAAATAAAATTAGGCAGCTAATTTTAACCACCTTGCTTAATTCACAAAATTACAAAAGGGTTGGATGATCAATTCAGGTGGGAAAAATAGCAAGATATGACATCATTGGTCTTGCCTGTGTTATGGACTATGGATCAATGTACACATGCTTATTAAGAATAATAGAGCGTAAGCATTTACTCACATTATAAATCACAAAACTACAGACCAGCATGACTTCAAAGCGTTTCCACAACTTAAGGTGGCTGTGTGTTTTCAACAAGCCGCCAGAGCACTACACGCAGAAATATGAGAAAACAGTATGTGCATGCTTGTATCATCGCATGCTCGCATATGTTCATCCTTTCTAAATGAATGCATGAACTAATGCGCACGCATGCATGCTAACTCGAAGAAACAGTGTGTCCTAAAGTGCACGACTGCCTGCTTGTTTGTGCATTTGCGTGCATGCGTGTGCGCATGAACGCCAGAGCAGCTAGGCCATATGCTCCACGCGGCAGACAATCCGTTCCAGCAGCTCCTAAGAAACGAGAGAGCGAACAGGTCTGTCTTCAGTGAGGGAACCAGAGAGCATTCCCACGGAGCCTCATTAGGGAATCTGGCAGAGAGGAGGAGTAGGAGGAAGTGGCCACAAAGGCAGGTGGTGGAGGAGAGCTAGAACAGGGCGTATGGGTATCTTACAGGGACAGAGGAGCGGTAGAGAAAAATGCGTCTCTGGGGATAATCAAATGATGAGCATCCAGTGCTGCTTTTTGCTGCATTAAAAGCTTCTGGGTTTTGTTGGCCGACTGGGAGAGGTTAACTGGAGGAAGATGGTAAAAGCACACCTCTGGGCCTTCGCCACTTTACATTTCTTACATTTTTTTTTAACTCCCTTTCTCAATTCCTGCCCCATTTACTGCCTATGTTCCTGCCGCTCCTCTGTTTTGAAGCCGTGTGATTTGATGGCCTGCTCGCCACTGTGGGATACCGCCTGATGCCCGGGCACTCTGCTAGATCTCCCAGCATCTTGCAAGCAGTAGGCCGCCACTCCTCTTAAAGGGGCAGAGGAGATCAAAGTCAAAGCCTGAGAGTACGGTGATTTACTGCTTGAAGTAACATCGAGACAGAAGGGAGGCTTATAACGATAAGTAGATAGAAGGTACTCGATGTACCTCGATGGGCCTTTCTGTTCGTGTGTGGTTTGGTGTTTATTAGCGCAGAAAAGATGATGATGTAGTGTCCTCATAGTGTTTGTGGTGAGCGGTACAATTGCTACGGGACGACGACACATTTTTTTGTACAAGTGGGGTCTATAAGTTCCCCCTTCCCTCCATAAATGCATATTGTTCGTCAAGTTTCTGTAATCTAACACCAAAAATGTGATTTGACTCAAATCATGCTTTGTAAAAAAGAAAAAAAAAAAACATCACAGCGCTAAACGAGGGGAAAAAGCGGAAAATATTTTTCAGGAGGCAGCACAATATGCACATTATTTGTAATTTAATAAATTGTTTAGTTATATAACGAGCAAAACAGGAAAAGGTTCTCTGAGGGGATCTGTAATCAGCCAATTACTTCCTCTTTAGCCTTATTAGCTGATAGCTGCCTTCATGGAATATGATATCCTGGTATTTCAAACCCTTTGTCCGCCAGTGACAAGGAATAAGCATTCGAGCTGATGTCTTATCTGTTTACACATTATGAGAGAGAGAACTACAATTTAAAAAGGCATGTTGTATTAGGTTAATAGACTACAAGAGGAAATGATCATCTGTGCAGCTTGTTTTTATACAACACTCTTGTGGATGTACTTTCAGCAAGCTGGTGGCGAATGTTCCAGGTACCAAGGTTGCAGAACGGTCGCTTCCTGAGTTTCAAAACTTTTAATAACTTTAACAAAACCTGAAAGTTTTCAGAACGGACAAAAAAATTGGACTAATTTGGTTGATGCAAATGCTGCATCTTTTTTTTGTTTGTTTGTTTGTTTTGATCAGACATTCTGATCATTTCCTGTTTAGGGTGAATTCATACTGCAGCAGATGCAACGTCTCCTCCTCGTTGTCTTACACGCCTCAACCTTTTCGGTGTTAAGTGCTTCTTCACCTTTGCAGATTTCTCCATCCAGAGCCAGAGAGCCCTCGGCAACATAGATTTATTCTCTCTGTGCGCTCTGGTTTTTGTGCATGTAGAAGCACTTCAGGGAGGACATTGTGTATTTTAGAGAAACACTAGAGGAAACTGCAGGGAAGCCTATCTCTTAATGTTATGAGAAACTCACTGCCGCCGCTGCTGTTAGCTATTCCTCCTAGACCTGAACAGCATGAGGCCAGATGCCTTGTGTGCGTGCTGCGTATTTCTCAGCGCGCATCTCTGCTTCGGAGCTGGTTTGGACCGTGTGTGTGTGTGTGTGTGTGTGTGTGTGTGTGCGTGTGTGCGTGGGGTTGGATATTTCTGCTTTGGAAGTCCTGGTGGGCTGAAAAAGACTGTTTGTGCTTGCGTGCGCCTGTGAAAGTGCACGAAACCAACCACACTTCTATAAAGCAAAGGGAAGCTCTGTGCCTTCCAGCCCATCAACCACTGCCAAATTTTTCAAACACACACACACACTCGGACTAATCGTCTAAAGGCAAAGTGGCCAGCGAGACGCAGTCGGGGAAAACATGGTCAGTATCCTGGAAGCACGCATCCTGGTCTCTGCTTCCTCTCTCTCCATCTCCTCCTCTGTACTATATGCTTCTCTATCGCTCTTTTTCAGGAGCCTAGAAACAAGGTAAATGCAGATATATGCTCTCCGCTGAGGTCATTTATGGGTAGAAAAATGCTACCGTTCACTTCCTCAATGCCCCCCCCCGCCCCATGTGTAACATCTCTGTGAAGCCTGAGCTAAACAGCTCGGGCGATCACCTTATCGCCCAGTCGATAGGAAACAGCACAGCACAAGACCGCCTGTCTCACGTGGATGTAAACAGAAGGTGCGAGGTGGACAATCACAGCAAAACAATAGGGGATGTTTTTGCCGCGAGGAAGGGAAAAGAAATCGTCTACTGGAAGAAGAAGAAGAAAAAAAAAAAGCAGTGCGAACAGAAAGGAAAAACGAGCGATCGCAGGTCTCGTGGCTTTCTTTGAATCGCTTGCTTCAATCTGCAAGTGTTTTCCTGTGGAAAAGGTTGAAAATGTCAGGTTTCAGATTGATTATTTGTGTGGGCGTTGGAGTGAAGGAGAGGATGCAACACATAACAAGAAGACATTTTTCTGCTATGCTGCAAAACATGTTTGTTTTGTGAGTTGAGTGATTTTAATGATTTTTACTTCACTTGAAGTACGGGGGAAGGGGGCCCCCGTATCGCTGACACACTGACCCTCTTTCATAAACCCACCAATGCTAACATGCGATTTTGCACATATAAGCTACAGATGTTTATATAAAGCTGTTTACTGTTACTTTGGCATGTCTAGATGTGTTGTCAAAAGAGACCAGTGGAAGTGATGAGCTCACAGAACATTACACCCAGTCTTGCAGTTTCGCTGAGCTCTATGATCCATTTTAGTGCCTTACAGCTTTTTGTTTGGCTTTACAGCCTGCAGTTAAGCGTTATGGTTCACTTTAACAGTTACATAACAAACACACATAAAGCCATCTCCCAAACAGAGCTCTGGAATAGTTGGGTCAGCAAGGGTTCAGAAACGCAGATCATCACGTGGTTCACGTGGACTTTGGATAGTTCCTGGAAATGCTTAGCGGACAATTGGAATATGTGAACACAGAGAGACAGAACTCCGTTTTCCAGTAATTAGTAGTCAATAAAGGCATTGATCTACAGTAGCTTTAGTACCACATTGAAGTTAAATCTTTGTATGTATATTTATAAGTAAAATATTTAACGATTAGTGTTAACAGCAGGTGTTAACCTGCATTCTTGACATATTTAAGCTAGAGTCAGAGCGTGCTGCTGTTGCTTCTTTGTTTTATAGTTTTTTTGTTATCATTATTATTATTATTTTTAATAATTATTGTATTATTTTCTAATTCATATCAGTTGTTTTTGACCTACCTCCTTCTTCTTCTGTGTTTTCAGCAAACTGAAAGCAGTTTTAATGATAAATAAATTGTAATTCTATTTGAATTCTATTCTCTCTAATAGAATGGAATGAGTGTGACAGGTGACTATCAATGATGTCAACTAGCATAATGAGTCAGGACACCAGCACGAGGAGAAGTGTTTTCGCTGTGCACTGAGGTGCGGTTCTTATTACCCAACTTAAATTTATGCAATTTAATTAGTTGTTAATGTTAAAGTGTGGCACGTATCAGTTACTATGAATTTGTATGTGTTAGCTGAGTCAACAAAAAATTGGTTTGGGAAGATCAAACTTAAATAAATGGAACATATTTCCTCACCACACCTAATTTTGTAATGTAAATTATTTTGTGCGAACATAGTTCAGGAGACGGTTTCATACCTTGCACATTATTAAAGCTCTAAAGCTGTCCCAAATACAATCATTCTGATTGAACCTGATAACTAAATAGCAGTGAACAAATATCCAAATGGTAATATATTCTATAACAGTCCTATTTATTTCTAGGTCTATTGGCACTTGGCAGTAATAATCCTGTAAGCTCGTACGTGTCACAAAACCGGGGCCGTCTCAGTTTAAAATGAAATATTGTACTTTTTAGGCACAGTGGATGAAAGCACATTAAAATTGATGGATGTAAATTAGAGAGCAAGCAAGAAGGATCCCTTTTCTCAGAAGCCTCCCCGTTGATTACGTTTATTTTTGTATTCCTGCGTGTGATAATCGCGTGTTTGCACGTCAGCCCCCGTTGTGTCTACACTCCGGAGTGGGTGTGTGCGTGTACAGCGGCAAAGCTTTTGTATGTAAACCAGTCTCTGCATCGCATTTATCTGTGTTTATTCTCATGCCCGCTGACAGCCAACAGCTCCCAAACAGTCCAACAGGGGATCGACTATGAAACGCCCCTTTGATCTCCCCGTGTTCCCCCTCTGAACTCTCTCCCTCGCTGTCTCTCCCCATCCTTTCTGTCCTCCTTTAAATCGGCAGAGCCTCGCCCTTTCATCGCATCGATATTTAAAGCCACCGTCCGTGGATCCCCTTCCCTGGCTTGTCGCTCTCTGTTTTCACGTTTCCCTGTGCACGGCAGCATGTGTTGTTAACCGTGTACGTGTGTTTATATATCTGCGTCTGAGTTAAGGGCTATAATATTGGTGCTGACAGGTAGTGTCGACAAGTCCAAATGTGTTGCCATGCTCGGGTGTCTAACGCAGAGGCTGACAGCCCGGTGACACTGGAGGGACCTTTAGATATGTGTGAGTTTGTGTGAATGTCAGAAGATTTTTCGTTTTTATTAAGTTAAAGTCAGTTTGACACCTCTTTGTGTGTTTTTATGTCTCTTTACTTTTCTTCTAGGTTTGTACCTCTGTGGCCCTCAGTCTGCTTTCAGTGACTTGTTGCTTTTTTTTTTTAATTTCACCTGCCAAATCTCCAAAAGCTCTTTTAAAGCCCCGATCAAAACTCGGTGCACGGTATTAGAATTCAGAATATGGACTCAAGCATGCTGTGAGTGTTGAGGCTTTGATGTTCTGTGCTGTTAAGAGTGAGCATTTTTTTTTTTTTTTTAACATTAATAAATTTTTTTCCCCCTCTGGAAACAAATTCAGTTTTTGAGTATTTCATAGGGAACGATGTAGGATGTCTGCCTCGGTCTGTACTTCTAGCTTTCCTACATCCATATCAGGATACTGTTTATCCAAACCCAACAAGGCTTACTTCACTTTCGTGGTGTTCAGCTGCCGAAACCCCAGGTAACTTCACGGAAACGGGTATTTTATGGAGCTCAGCATTGACCACAATAATTGTAATCATCCGAACAGCTAATCCACCTATAATTATGCACAACATGTAGGCGAGAAGCAGGATTTAGCGTGCTGGAAGTTTTCTTCCAGAGAGTGATTGCGTTTGACATCCTGGACTGTTGGCTTTTTTAAAAATAGCTTTTCATGTGAATTCATAAACAATCACCGGTATAAGGAGAAGGAAGTGTGGCCTGGGTATCAACTGGCTACACTGATGGCCTATACCTATAATATTGGATGTTGCCTCTTTAGGGCCAAGTCATCCAGTGATGACATACTGACCAAAAAAAGGGGGGGGGGAAAGGTTTCTTTATTATAAATTTTTCTACAGCTCCAAACAGGCAGCAAGGTAAGAATTTCAATGTGTTTTGTTGGTTTTTAGAAATAATTCATATATTGCTATTGCATGTAGTTGGCACAGACGGTACAAAAGAGGTTACTGTGTACAAATGAGAGGGTAGAGTGTTAATTTAACAGTGAAAGAGGGCAAGCTGCATTCATACGCTTTCAAGGTCCAATGCACAGGCATGCATACCGGCTAATTAGTGCTACGTAAAGGACGGATCAGACTTTCCACATCCACGAGTCTACTAGGGTCCGCTCAGGTCCAAACAACTTCAATTTTCTCATCAGACGGTTAGTGCAAGGGTCCTTGTGGACGTCCACAAGCATGCCTGTTTTATGTGACCGGACTCATTTACAGAGAATTTACATTACAATACAACAACTACGCATGCTCCCCAGTTAGTGGACGTCAAGCGTATGCAAAAGAAAATTAACACAACTACTGAGCCATTAGATCGTCAGCTGTTCATATTTTAATGAACAAAACCAAAGCACAGACTTTGGTGGTGGTCTGCTCTGCATATAAAGTTTTAATGATCGTCAGTCTATCAAGATGCTCCAAAAGTTACTAAATGCACACAATTGCAATTGCCTAGTTCATTAAAACAACAAACCTTGCTTTTTTTTTGGGTTCCACTGTAAACACTGATCATCTGTTGGAAGTTCACGTAAAGCTCCGCCTGAAGAAGTGTTTTCTCCAGGCGTGGGTGTCCGCCACATCAAAGAAGAGGGAAGTCTTATAGGTGAACGCAGTTAACGCATGTTGAGGTTTAAGCAGAATGCTCGGTAAAGTTAAATGCGAAAGGTTAAGACGCTGCATTCTTGTGCGAAACCTAAATCACAAAGTCTTATAAGCATCTCATCGGCAACGAAGCGACCCGCAAAAACATCACATTACACTGGTAAATTAAATCAACCACACCTTAAGCAGTTTAGGCCATTTTCAAGCACATCTTTTATTTTCCTGCATGCTCGCTGCTTATGTGACTGTGGTCTGACCTTGTTTGAAAGCCTGTTACTCACTGTGGGCCATTGTCAGTCTAATCCCAGTCAGGTTTATTTGTGGGAGCATGTGTATGGCCTCCGTCTAGGCTTAACGTGACTTAATGCCGCTGAGAGCCAAGCCACTTCTCTGCCTTTGATCCGCGGTGGGAGCGACTGCGCGGTTAAGACGCTCAAAGACCACACCGTCATCTTTGGGAAGTCTCCCCCCCCACACCCGCCACATGGTTTAGTCTCCTCTCTTTCCGACAAGGCTTGCATGTTTTAATTCACCGGATAGTAAAAGCCATCCTTCCTAGCTCTCCTTAACCATTTTTTTTTTTTCCCTTTCCCTCTTAGGGTTTTTGGAACAGTGACATAGCTCGACAAAACCTTTCACATGCTGCTAAAGCCATGTCTCAGTGTCTAAGTGTGCTGAACCGTCACGGCTAATGCTGTGTGGTCGGATGGTTTTCATGACATAAGCAGACAGTGACAGAGAGATCTATAATTTTCTCCCTCTTGCGCTCGTTTTTGAGGTTTCCTCTCTGTTTCCATTCGGTCGGCAGAAACTGCAGCCAGGGGCGATGAGGGAATACCCGGTGTTTATCCCCTCCTTTCACAAAGACTGCTGCCGTATTTACTGGTGTTGATTCTCCGTATGCTGAATCGACTCCTTTTTACTCTACGGAGCCTTTTTTCTCAATAAAGAATATCAATTTTACATAACAGCATCATGTTCACAGCATACATTCACACCTGTGCAGCTATACATCCACTCGCACAGCTGTCTGTACCCCACCGAGCGTACCATTACAGCCGGGCTCCTTCACTCTCTGGGTCTCTGATGGAAATGCCAGAACTAAAGTTAGGAAAGGAAGCGCCGTCATCGTCTCAGATTACCCCTCAACTCCGTCTAAAGCAGCACCAGTGCATGCTTTTTCTATTTTCAACTGCATTCTCATCTTTCCTCTTTCATTTCCACATGCATGCATGGATACATATGTATATATGTCATCTGCCATATATTTGCCTTACCTCATTGCTTTGTCTGTTTTTGCTTTCTGCCACTTGTGCTCAAACACTCATCCCTTATTTATCTCTGACACCCTGTCTCGTATTTATATCCTGTTTCTCTTTTCCCATACGCTCCTCATACTTCTTTTTATTTGTCCCTCTGCACATATATATCTTCAGACTTGGCATGCCAGCCATAAAAGCCCTTTTCAGTCTGCTTACTTCAGCCATGCTCTAGAATTTTTAGTTTTTTCCCCCCTTCGGTCACGCTGCCCAGCTTAACCCTCCGCACGATTACTCATTCGGTGTTTTACTGCTCCACGTTTATTTTTAAAAATGCTTCCAAGTTCCCTTCATACTGGCACTGCCGGGCGCTCTCGCCCATGCCAAGCGGCTGAGGTTAGCACAGGCCAGATGATGTAATGATGCAGATTTTTCCAGCGTTCCTGCCTCACCAGTCGGTCACATGGGAATGGGTTATGATAGAAGAAAAAAAACATACATTCAGAGGCGCTCTTCCGGGTTTCAGATTTACCCAGGTTGATGGGGTTAAGGGGTATTATGTATAGCTACCAGGGACCATAAATGTCTGAGCAGCACATATCTACATGCACGTAGCGTGAAGCCCGTTTTTACGACGCTTTTATCCATTAACACACACGTAGTTACTCAGGTGCTATTCTTCTGTACCGTGCGTATGTGTATTTACTCCCTCTCTGGAACAGGCTGCTCAGCTTGTGTTGACATGTGCAGTCAGCCTTTAGCTTTTGTGTTTACCCGGGACCACAGAGCATGACTCTATCCATAGGCTGACATGCACATGCTGCTAAAGTTAGATGCACGGGGAAAACAAGGAAGGAGTTTGTGAGCTAGTGTTGTTATAACCTGCTGGAGTGCTAGAGTATATAATAAAAAGATCCAATATATATCAATCTTACTAAAGATATTTCCTTCTAAGGTTTAATAATCATAGCGTTATTTATTCATATTCGTCTCATACTCTGAAATCATTTCGCGAGATATAAAACAGATATTTTTCCCCCTTGGTCGTTGTTGCAGAGGGAAAGCAGGTGGTCACTGCCTGCTTTTCCCTCAGTAGCCCCCCCAGCTTTTCTTCTATGGAGCCAAAACCCCCTTGTTTTGGAGTAGCAGGGGTCAAAGGTGAGGCCAGGAAGAGGCTCCTAACTCAAGAGTCAGAGACATTCCGGCATTCCTCTGGTCTAAATCGGAGCGAACACAACCTCTCCCCGAAGATCAATGGGCGACCGTGGTATTTAAATGCAAGGCAACCTTGGGGGAGGGGAAGGACTGGATGGCTCGGTGGGTGGGAGGCGGTGCACAACAGCCGCTCTTCTGATGGGAGCGACGAAAAGGCCGTCTTTTTTATCTTGAAATCTGACCCCCTAGCCCACCCCATCCACATAAACTTACATTTATTTCACTCCCAGCTGATCTTTAAACTGAGCTGATGAATAATTCACTGTTATCCACTTGGCTCCCCATAAAGTCCCAATCAGGCAAATGCAATTCTAAATTCTTTATCTCTCATCGAGAGAGATCTTTAACCCTTCATATCCATCCCTTCTTGCCTTTTAATAGAGATTTAAAGGTAACTGGAGATATTTCCATTTTTTATTTTTTTTTAAATGAGGGTGCAGCTGTCATAGGATTTCCACAGGTTAAAGTGAAAAGCCAGTAAGGACAAAGTGAGCATAGGGACTCAAAAGCAGTTGAGAACAAGATGTCAGGAAGCTCATGATCTCTTGAATCACACGTTAAGGCCCCTTTTAGACTTGCACTACTTTCTGTTAATTTGATGCATTTGATCATGTCTGCGTAAGCACGCTGGTCACTTTTCTGTAATAGTAACATTTACGCATCACTTTTAGCGCAGGAGTCTGAACTGCATACAGTCGCAGTAAGAGGTAGGCAGTTGCAAGAGCAATGCTTTTAATCTGCTCTCTCCCCCTCTTCTCTGTTATTTGCTCGGCCACAGGAGCTAATACTGCTAATATAAACCGTGAAGCTCTCCTTTCAAACTGCAGCTGCTGATGAAACTTTAATGCACATCACTTCACGTGCAGTGGAGGCTATAGCATGGGAGCTTTAATGCATGTGCTCTACAGCTACAATGGGAAAAAATAAAAAAAATAACATGAATTAGGTTTATTAAGTCTTAATTTTTATTTAATTAAAAAAAATAATTTTCTTTTAATTATAAGAATATTATGGATTTTTCCTTCAATTCAGTGTCGGTCTGTGCGATGTAGGTTGTAGAGCTCTGCAGGGCAGGCTATATCAGGTCTCAAAAAAGGGAAGTGTATTTCTTTTAAACATTTAGCTTCAGTTACAGTCACATCTTGTTTCCGTGCTCGTGGTTAAACGTAGTGATAGCAAAGCACCGCAAGAGAAAAAGGAGGGACAGCACAGAGTTGTGTGCACTTGTTTGTCCTCGTAGTGTTTATGTGTGGAGGTCAGAGCAGGAGAACTGAATGATTTATAGAGATTGATGGCTCACGGTGCCCAGCTAAAGCAGCCGTGCGTCGTTGCTGGAGAATGTCACCTGGTCCTGGAGGACCTTGCAGAGCCTGAGCGGCCATCCCGTGTTTCTGATTTTAGTGCACGCATGTTGCATATTTTGTGAATTTGACATTGTCCTGTTTGGACTGCTGGTGAATAGAATGTCATGTGGCTTGAAAGCTTTAAAGCAGCTGCTTAATGAACCTAGACTGTTTTGTCAGCTGCTATTGCTAAAGTCAATAGTGACAAAAAAACCACAAAAAAAACCCAGCTAGTTATTTTTAGGTGCTGCTCATGCTCCTCGACGTTGTTAAGAGCTGAGAGTTCGTTAGGTAATTAATTTGGCAGAGTTGCAGAAACGCAAATTTTCTACATCAAGTGAAGGGAGTTTTGTGGTATTTTTGTGACTTTATGTTGTTATCTTTGGATTTTTAGAGTGTTGGTCAAGGAAATCACTTTGATCTTTGTGGTTTTATGAGTGTCTTTCATTAACTGAGAAAAAACGATCTGCGTTAACAAAACTCTAGGATCTGCACAGACCCCCGGCACTGAAATGTTTGAAACCACAGAGATCAAACTCAGGGGCTCTGAAACATTTGATAAACTCAACCAACCAGGATGGGCCATATGTTGCTCCTGCTGTCCTCCACTTGGCTTTATTAGCAATGTTCTTTTGGATGAGTTGCACTGTGAATTATTGCCCGGGTCCAGACCTTTGAATCGGTCCGCTTCACCGAGTTCACTGATTCATCTGGCATCGTGGCATGAGACATCGTTTTCTCGGTTGGAACAGTCCAATGAGCACCGTAGGAAGACCAACTAGGAGCCAATGTGCTTGGAGCATTTTGAAGCAGTATGGAGGAACTAAAAAAGAAGTAATAACTGGAGAAGAAGATTGAGGAGGACTACCCAAAAAATTGCACCGATCATTGATAAAGTACGGCATGGATTCTTACATTAGGTTTGCCCCACTGTTAAAGACCAACAGATATTCAAGATTTGCTAGGATGTCTTTTAGTTTTGGCTCAGTTAGGAAACATCAAATCCCTCAGAATCGGTATGAGTGGATGTGATGACACAACGAAAATAGAGTCAGCCCAGTTGATAAGTCTCAGGCAACTGTGAATTAAGACAGGATGACACTGCAGTCACTGACAGTTAATCCCAAACACTTCTGATCACTCGTCCATTTCCAAGAGAAAAACTGTATCTGCATAATTAAAACAAAATGATAAAATCAGCAGCTCATGTTAATGCATGAAGATTGTGTCTCCAAAGTGACTGTGATCATTAATATTAACAATCGCAGCAATTCACCCTAATTCAAAAGAACAGTTGCGCTTTTGCATCAGATATCGGGGATGATTATTTTGACCTACAGCAGGGAAACTTGATATTTCGCTCTCAGGCATTCCACGTTGTGGAAACTAGTCATGATTAGAGGCAGTTTGCCAGCGTCTGCAAAGTGAGCACAGAAACATGCTGCTTGATAAGAAAAGGAGAAACTGATGAGAAACCACCATATGAAGGTGTCTAATGGAGCATGGAAGCAGAAACCAGTGGTGAGTGACTTAGTTCCTGCCCATTTGATTTTGTATCTGCTGGCAGGCATTTGGTTGTTTTGGGGGTTTTTTTGTGTGCGTGTATGTGGTGGTGGTGGGGGGGGTATTTTATATATTTATTTTAATGTGGATCCATTCATCTGTTGGCTGTGCTGATGTCGAGTCTGATCATGCTCATGGGGTCTGTGAAGTTGATATGTTGCAGGGCAAGAAGTGGATAGCTCAGTGAGGCATTTCATGTCAGAGAGACTTAATGCAGAGGCATACGGGTGAGGGATGAATTAAGTTTAACAGATAGCGTCTTGCAAACCAGGCATGTAGAACATCTAATTTCAGAAGGGAGGGAGGGAGGAGAGACGGGAGTGTTGAGGAGACAGGAGTTGCAAGAAAGAATGAAGTTCATCCTCATCATAAGGCAAGGCAGCACAGGCTGTAATAAACAGTCAGAAGTCCACCTTTTTGAATTTCACGTCCTTCTTCCCCTCACTGAATCCCTGTCTTAACACACACACAAGTGCTGTCACCTTGGGCAGTGAAGATGAATGATGAGCACCTTGCTAAGCAGGGCTGCAAGAAGCATTGGAGATAATGTGGGCACTCGCATATACCAACGTTTCCAGCTGCCTTCCTGCTTTACAAATATTGTGCGAAAGGCAAAGACACACACAGTGCCTTGTCATGCTTGTCATGCGAAATAGATGTTTGTAGCATTGTAGCATTGCTTTGTGGTCACATTAAACCATTTGGCTCATTACAGCCGGAAGCTTTAAGCGTACTGGCGTCCTGTAGAGAAAGACAACACCGATACAAAGCTTATTAGACAGGCAGGAGGAGAAGAATCACAGCGGCTGGCAGAGTATAGAGCCATAAACAGGAAGAGCTGCTGTAATGTACTCCCTTTCATTAATGTTGACTTGAGCTTTTCCATAAGCCTCTGCAGGCACATTCACTCATGCAACAAAGAGGGAACACGTGCACACAATAGCGAAAGCCCAAGAACAAATGCTGCATTTTTGAATTAATTGATATTTGAATTTAAAATCTGATATTAATGTATGTCCTGATGACAGAGAGGTCCTGTGAGTATAAAAGGAGCTATAGGAAGTAAAGCTACAACTAATGGGAGCAATAGATGCTGTTGATTGAGGTGTGATGTGGTCAGTAAATGTGAAGCAGGGTTACCTATGCAACAGAGACAGTGACCAAGCTGTTATATTGTCTTTCAGTTGGCCGGAGCTTAAAGGTACAGTCAGTAATTTTTTGAAGGTTATTTAATAGAAAAAAGAATGTTTTTCTCATAAATATAAGGTGATTAGTGTGTAAGTAGATCTTTCAACAAACATGCATTTTTCATAAACTTATATTTAATCCATTAAAAATACATAGAAGCGGACACCCAGTCAGTGGGAACTGCCATGTTAGCCCACTGAATTTGAATATAGTGGCTAGGCAGGAAATCTCCCTTCCAACTGATCATGTTTTATGTATATGTTTAGAGTCTGATCACCTATGTAGTACACAAAGGCAGAGGAGCCAAGTTGTAGGTGTTAGCATGCTGTAGAGGGACATTTAAATTCGTGCCTGCACCTTTAGACTCAAGATATGAAGGCTCATAGCTTTGTTTTATCATCAGGAAAAAGGGTCCTTTCACCCATGAAGCGAACAAGACAAAACAACTGAGATCTGGGCTCTAACACACACAAAGGTGCATTAACGTGTTTATTTGTTCCTGATTTTGTTACAGTTACTTATTGTTAGCAGGTTAGACACGCAACCCTTCCGTCTCTGGATAGACGCCACCTAAACAACAATAACAGCAGCTGGTTTGAAGCTAACATTATGCCGGCTAATGTTGGGCTCGAGTGTTCACTTTCATTCTGATAAACAGTTTGATTGCATTCTCACATTGTATAAGAGTTCATTTCCTAAGCTTCAGAGCCCAACAATGTTGCTTGCGCTATAAGGATAGTTTTACTGATGCTGGCTAACAGCAGCTAACAGAGGCTAACAGCAGCAAAAACAGCAGCACTTACCAACAGGACAGTTCAGCATATCAAGGTTCCTCAACAACTCACCTCAGTGTTGCTGTCGTCGCACAGAAGTGAGCTTCACCGACTCGATTCGTATCAGACTTGTTTCACAAAGAATCACAGCTTCTTCCAGAGAATATAAAGGTGAGCACTTGTCACCTGACATTGACAGCTGAGGTAAAGCTGACAGCCCTTCACAGTTCGGGGAAAACGCCGGGGTAGAATTTGGTTCACAGTAATTTGTAATTGATATCTCACGGTGAAAATTTTACACAATGTAAAATCAAATATAACACAAACAATAACCTGACATCAGGAAAACGAGTGGTCGATACCAGACTCAATACTCAGACTAATAGGCCGATAGGGGATGAGCTCATTTCTGTGTCAGTGTCACAGGAACCTCTTCCCTAATTTTTCTTTTGTATTAAATTAGGGAGAAAGTGATGTTGAATGGGTTGGGATAAATAATTGGTAGCAAAAGATGAAAAGAAAAGTTGGTACATCCCTAAAGGAAAAAAAAAAAAAACCAAAAAAAAAAATAAGAAAAAAAAAAAAAAAAACAAAAAAATGAAAGG
>VOQK01001191.1:3529-16359 GCA_015052645.1 Benitochromis conjunctus | reverse complement strand
TTGGAGTTTCTGCTGGCTGTAGCAGGAACATTGGTTGGGTTGGGAAACCTTTGGAGGTTCCCCTACTTGTGCTACAAAAATGGTGGAGGTATGCAAAATTTCCCAATAGAAAATCAAATATATTTGTTCTCAGTGAGAGAAAAAAGTTAACCTTCACGCATAAATTATGACGGTGCCTAAGCTGCCTGGGTGTTGTATAAGGCCTCTCTTTTTAATAGACTTATATGTTTAAATGTATACATATGAATGCGTGTATGTCTATATGTGTGTATATATGTATATATAAAGAGGCTTTTACAAATAATGTAAAGTTGTTAACGATCAAACAATCCCTCCTGTTTTTATTCTCAGGTGCATTTCTGATTCCCTACGTCCTGTTTCTGCTTTCTTGTGGCATCCCGATGTTCCTCCTGGAAACAGCCATGGGACAGTTCACATCGCAGGGATGTATCACCTGCTGGAGGTACTTCTGCCCCTTGTTTGAAGGTCAGTGTATTAGGAAACGAAGAAAAACAAAAGATGAAACATGTAACCGAGAGTTCTTACTCTATGAAGACATGACCTCTTTACTAACAGTTGAATTGCCCTTTAGTTTCACAAGAATGTGCATAACATGAAATTTCCCGAAGCTAGAAGAAATTTAAAGATACATGGATAACAACAACGCAAATAATGGGTTTTATTTGTTAGAGTAATGTACTGTTATGTATAAAACCATCAAATAAGTCCCATGAGCACAAAAACGTTTTGTAGCTTAACTTTGTTCAGAGAACAAGTGTGAGTAATTTATCGTATCTTACAGTGCAGAGACTGTCGTGCTGCTTCACTGACTGTACTAGTACGTGTGTGTTCTTTGACAGATCTGGAATATCTGATTGACACAGAACACTTCCTTAAAAAAAACCCATCAAGGTCGAGATTATGTGTTCTTCAGAGAAATGTGAAATAACTGTTTGGCTTGAGAACAAAGAAATCAGTTGTGTTCACTGCCAAAAGAAAAGCTTTATTTACTGTCCCCAGCACATAAGTGAATGAATCATCTGGGAAAATCATCAGATCTGTCTTAAAAAACAAACTGACTGTGACTCCTGAAAACCTAATTGATACTGTGTAAAAGTGTCTGTCTTGTAGTACTCCACATGCTCCACATGACACATTGCAACTCAGACTTTGGGATGGAGGCAGCCATTGCTTCCGTCTTTTTAACCACTCATGTAGATGTCTTAACATTTTATTTGCTGTGACTCCTGCTGTTGGATCCTTGTATCCACATACCTTTAAAGATTAATCATTACAAGGCATGTTTGCAGAAGATTGGCTCTTCCAATAGTTTTACCACTGTTTTGGCATTGCTCTTACTGAGGTTGTAGTGGAAAACCACCTGGATTCATTCATTGTGATTCATTATTCACAATGGCATCTATAGTACACGTTAGTCTGCCAAATATATATAACTAGATATATGTGAACATGGGAAAGTGTTTGATTTTTGCTTGTTTTTATATTTCTGTCATGATTGTTTGTGCATGCCTTATATCATAACATATATACATATATAGTATGCTTTTTTGTTGTTGTATTCCTCTTTTATCCCGCTGTAAAGCACTATGAATTTCCTTGTCTGCCATACAAATCAATTTCCCTTGACTCGACTTATGAGGCAACTCAAACCTTGGGTTTTATCCACATACCCTTTCTATTCAGGAATATGGCAGAGATGTTGAAACACTTAAAAACAAGTTAGTTCTACCACGTGAAGGTGTTAATGTTCCCTTAAGGGCAACTTTAACCCTAGCTTTAAATTCTAACGTCTATGAGGCATCTTGTCACGCACAAGGAAGACAGGATTGATAGATTCATTGCATAATTAGGTGTGAAAGTTCTCTTTCCCATCTCAGGAATGATGTTTTCACAAGCACCTGGTATCATACAAGAACAGAACATACAGAGTTGTGCACCTGAGGTGTCCGTGTGTAATCTTAGTGAGGTCGCTGACGGGCCAATGCATGGTGGAGTAAAAACATGAAAAACTGCTGCTCAGACAGCATAATGTAAAAACTAAGAACACCCTTACTGGTTTCGTAGGACTTAAGAGGATAATTAACAGCCAGGAGCTGCTATTCCAGTGTGCTTGATTGACTGATCATTAGAAAGTGTGAGCACTTCTATAAAAGCAGAAGTTTTGGCAGTTTCCTGGTCTGGAGCATTAAGGTGTGTTAACACTATGGCACAGCCTTTCTCAAGAGTGTATGTTCCAGCAAATTCACTCCAGTATCAGTCCATGCAATCCTCTGAGAAACTGCAAAAAACCCAAGAGCTACATCTCAGACTCTACAGACCTGAGTTAGCATGCTAAATGTTAAAGCTGATGAGAATGCAATTAGAAAAAGAGTGAACGAGTATGACTTGTTTGGAAGTGTTGACAGGAGAAAGCCTTTTTTCTGGCAGCACACTTTAGGTTTGCTAAGTTGCATCTGCCTAAACTATAAGACTCCTGAAACAATGATGTTCTTTTTGTGGAGAAAACCTCAAACCGATTGCCAAAGATGGATGCTTAGGTGTGATGATTTGATCATATTTTACAGCGGTAGGACATGGGCAACTTGCAGTCACTGAGTCCACCATGAACTCATGAACTCCTCTGTTGAATGTCAAATGTGAAACCATCTGCCAAACAGCTAAAGCTTGGTTCAATTCGGGTCATCAACAAGGACAACAACAACAAGGGCAGTGATCCCATTCACAACACCAAAACAACATAGAAAACATAGAAATTGTTAGTCAAGACAGTGAAGTGTTATATGTTTTATATGACAAAATAATATACAGTCCAAAATAAGTATTTTTTGGACAGTTGCCTATTTGGAAGTGTGTCATGACATTCAAGTCAAGGCCCTGATGCTTTGATTTCCTCATTCTCGCATTTCTTTACTCTGACGTTCATATAGATGACCACAGAGGAACTACGTGAAGTATAGTTTATTGCTTCAACAACTGGCACGTTTCAGTAGGATTCATGTGAATTTGTTAGAGGGGAATGTTTATGCATCCTCAACAGACAACCTGCCTTATTTATTCAAAAATTAATATTATAGGATTAATGCTGTATCATGAGTGCTGTGTGATGGGATAAAAAAGGTAGCTGGGTTCTTACAGCCACCTCTCGGTTTTCCTTTTCGCTAATGACACACGAGGAGCCCCAAATCTTCTGTACAGGGTTTTGTCTTCTGGGCCTAATTTACAGGTCACCACTACCCTCTCTTCCAATACAAATTTGTCAGAAATAAAGGGGCACTTTGGGTTTTGAGAAATTTCTGCTCATAAGCAGCATCTGGGCCTGGGTTGTCTTTGTAATATCTGGTGCAGTGTATGCCTATTGTGTTTTGGAGGTCTGTGTAAGGTCGTGCTCTGTGTTGTGTCATGCCATGCAACTGTTGTGTCACACTGCTGGGGTCACTTGGTACTAGGTCCAAACTATACCAGTACCTGGGTGTTTTTGCTGAGAAATGTACAAATGTCTCAGTACCATTTTTGTTCATCCCGTCTACATTCATCCCATTAATCCAGTTAATATGGAGTTCACCTGAGCAACTGGTCCGTGGTCTAGTGGATTTTGTTGTCACCATGAGATTTCCACCATTGTCTCAACCAGAGACATCGGTCAGTCACACAAACATCTTCTTAGACTCCCCCATCCTCAGTCTCGGTCGCATTCCCAAGGCGAGTGGGGAGCTATTAAGATCCGACTCAAAGGACCAAGCTGTCACAATAAAAATGAACAAAAATGAGGAACAGTCAAGAACTGGAGCGTTTGTTCTTGCAAGGGTGTAAAAGCATCTGATACAAGGTTTCATGCAAGGGCTCGAAGGGGGAAGTCCCCAGTGAGCTTTTTAAAATTGTGTTAATCCCACCCTACTTTGCCTTAAAACTGTCACACAATAACACTTTTCCTTCTACAGGCTTCTCACAAGGACAGTTATGAGTGTGTGTACTCTAATGAGCAGATAACAATTTTTTGAAACCTGGGTGTACTTCCAGTCACTAAGTGTAGTGAGTGTGTCCTTGACTACCATACAGCTCATACTAATTAGAATTGCATTGCATATTTTTTCCATCAAGGAGTCTCCATTTATATGATCAAATTGGAGTCTTTTAGACAGACATGATTCAAACCACTTCAGCACAGTGCATTTAATACTCACAGCATGCTCCAATCACTGTAATAAAATGTTATGGTCAACAGTATCAAATGCTGCACTGAGGTCAATGACAAGCACTGTCAGAGGCCATAAGAAGGTCATTTGTGACCCTCACTAAAGCTGTTTCTGTACTGTGATGAGCACTGAAACCTGACTGACACTCTTCAAATAAGCAAATTCTCTGCAGATGATCAGTTAGCTATTTTCCAACTGAAAAAATAATGGTTTAACTACTGTCAGCTTAAAGGTCTGTGGTACATAGGCAATTAATAGAGATAGGTTGATAATATTTAACATTGAAACATTGACACACATTAATAGCAGGACTTCTTTGAGCAGTCTTTTATGAATGGGGTCTAAAAGACACGTTGATGGTTTGGAGGAAGTAATTACTGAAGTCAACTCAGAAAGATCAATTGGAGAAAAAGAGTCTAAATAAATATCTGTGGTACTGAAAGTAGCTGTAGATAATGTTACATCTGTGAGATGATTATGAGTATTTTTCTCTTTAATGGTTAAAATTTTATTTGCAAACACATTAGTAGACATTACTAGTTAATGTTAAAGGAATGCTTGGTTCAACAGAGGTTTTTCAGCCTGTGTACAGTGTTGAAGAGAAACCTAAGGTTGTTCCTGTTTCCTTCAGTCAGTGATGAGATGTTCTGGCTTTACGGAGGGCTTTTGTGCAGTGGCATGTGCAGTGGCATCCAGTCAAACCTTTTGTCGCAATGCCACAAATATTGCTCACATGATTAACTAATTAGTTATAAAACATTTTTCAATCAATAATGCATTGTGTAATGCATTAGCTTTCCCAGACTGTCACTGCCTTTGCATCCCTCTTGTGTTGTCAGTACTTTGGACTGATGTTAGCACCATTATTTTGAAAATAATTTCCAACAACTACTTTCCAGATAGTTCTGTGCAACTCTCGTGCAGGGCAGGTTAAATTAAATTAAATTAAATTAAATTAAATTAAATTAAATTAAATTAAATTAAATTAAATTAAATTAAATGTTTTGGATGCCATGGAAACTTTTTCCATATGTTCCAGTGTAATTTAATTGACTTTTTATTAATATGCACTGACTGTACTTTATCTTCTCAGGTATTGGATATGCAACCCAGGTAGTGATTGCATATGCTGCTGTGTCATACATTGTGATCCAGGCATGGGCTTTCTTCTACCTCTTTTCATCCTTCAGTGCTGAGATTCCATGGGCTAGCTGCAGGAACTCCTGGAACACAGGTAGCTAGCTTAGACCGAAGGAAAGTTTCACTGTCGTCATTCTTTATTTCAGGGTTATTGACATGGTGATCGAGATGATTTGGGGAATCTCACATGACTTTAAAATGAAAGTGAGGGGTCATTTTGTGCAGAATGTGCAGAAATTTATTGTCTCTATTATCTTTTTTATCAAACATAGATTAAACTTTGTTGCCATAAAGTGTGTCTGCTTTTTTCTTTGTCAGAGTCTTGTGTTGAATTTGATCAAACAAATGTGTCATCCAACTGGACAGCAGCTGCAAACGCAACAACACCTGCAACAGAATTCTGGGAGTAAGTGTAAATAACACGTGGCTGACCTCGGTAGATGGATTTACCCCTGGAGTTTTTGCCGAACACTGGAGCCATCAGTCTCTAAACTTCAACAGCATATATTTGGGTTATTGGAGAGCAGCTTTTTGATACTGGTTAACCAATAACTGCTTGTTATTTCTCAATAATTCCCAGTATAGGCAATCTGTATACACATGGTAACCACACTACATAATCAGTCCAAATACAACTTCCTGATTGTTAATCTGGATCATCCATCTATCTATCAGTTCAGAGTCTTGGAGCGTTTTTAGCTTTCAGTGTCTTTAAACGTATTCTTCACATGTGTAATCTGGTACAGATGTAAGATCCTTCTAGGGATGGATGCTGATAATTGGCAATACCAACAAGTCATTTTTGTGTTTGATTTTTTCTAGTTCCTGATTAGGTCATATCATGTTTAGTCATATCATGCAGCTGTGCATGTCTGTGAGCTCATCTGGCCCAGTCTCGATTCTTAGTGTTGATAAATTTTGCTTGTACAAAATGATGAACTCACCAAAAAATTTCCCACGTGTGGGACTAATAAAGATGATCTTATCTTATCTTAAATACCAAATGATGTGACTGCTTGAAATGTCAGTTTGCACCACACGCAGCATGCCACCTTTGTCCTGTTGGATGATTTTTATCATGACACTATTGGTCACAATTATGGAAGGAGTGGTCCTATTGATATAGTCCAATATTAGGAAGGTATGATTGGTGCCTTCTTATCACCACGTATATTATAAATATACTGACATCAGTAATGTGATCAGTGGTATGACATGCTGATATTTTTGTGGCCATGGTTACTACTGATCATATACTCACAACCCTTCTGAACTCAAACACTTGGTGCTGAATGAGATTAAGTTTTCCCTGATATGACTGCTTACAGCCAACCAGTGACTTCGCACATCTTATTATGATCCAGCAAATCTCAGTCTATCTATCAGTTTGTTCACAAACTCCTCTGACATAGTCAGAAGTTGTGCAACCAAACTTGGCACACATCTGCATCTTAAGCTGCTAAAGGTTCTTATCTATATTAGATATTATGATTCATCATGTTGCCTAGCAACCACCCAACAACACAATACAAAATGACTCATTTATAGTGCTTGTAACACCTTATCATTTTAACTCCATGACAGTAACATGTGATTTAGCAACTACTCAAAAAGAATAATAATGTCTGATACCTTGCATCTGTGGTGTTTACATGATGAGTATTTCATTGTATCATTTGACACATTAATTAATTAAATCAAGGTTCCAGTATTTGGGACTATACAGTATTGTGCAAATGTCTTGAGCTACCCCTCATTGTTTGTATTTTTCTTCCAAGTTGCCAGATTTTATTGTAGTTTTTTTTTAAGTGCTCAAGCAATAGTTTTTCGGTCTGAAAGTCCGTGTGAAAGTGTTGGACACTGATTGGTTTTTCACTTATTTTCAGTCCTGTCCTTGTCCCTGACCAATTTCTGAGGAATTTTTTTGTTTGTTAACCTACTAACTACTAAACACTGGCCTGTGAATCATTTAAGTGTAGAAACAGCAGCTAACTCAAGGTATGAAACACTGTTGTGTCTACACATAACAGAAAACTTAGTAAAGAACCTTTTATAAATGATATCTTTAGGCACTTTGTGACTAGCAGCCTGTCACAAAAATA
The DNA here is from genome assembly GCA_015052645.1 of Benitochromis conjunctus. Taxonomy (NCBI): domain Eukaryota; kingdom Metazoa; phylum Chordata; class Actinopteri; order Cichliformes; family Cichlidae; genus Benitochromis; species Benitochromis conjunctus. The sequence continues at coordinate 8,903 of VOQK01001191.1, read as the reverse complement.
CACATCTTGTTCACATTTCTTCAGTAGAATATATGAAAAATGCCAAAGACAACACAGTTTGACAAACACAAAATAGTATTTCTGCGCCAACAAGGTGATTCCCAAAAAGCTATTGGCTGAAACCTTGCCATGTGTCAGCATGGTGTGCATTGCAGCCTTAAAATAACTGAGGGAATTGGACAAGTGGATAAAAGAAGAAGTATCAGACCTAAAAGACTATATGTAGAATTGCATTCTAAATAAGTACCTTAAACGTATTTATGGTAATGAGATTTGAATCCACTGAATTTGTCCAAATGTTATGCATTTTATACCTATATAGGTAAATGGGGGACGCTAGTGTCTGGCTGATGGGCTACTACATAACTGACTTTCTGGTTGATTGTAAATAAATATTGTAACATTTGCATTGTGTAAACTCTGTAATCGTTTATAGTAGTTGTGAAAGAAGTTGTTTGCCCCCAAATGGCTGTTGTTTTAACAAATACTATGGGTTTCTTTTCAGGAGAAGAGTACTGGGTATATCTCAAGGGATCGAGGAGATTGGTAGCCTGAGGTGGGATTTGGCCTTGTGTCTCTTACTGGCATGGATCATTTGTTACTTCTGTGTTTGGAAAGGAGTGAAATCCACTGGAAAGGTAGAGCAACATCTTTAAAAAATGATTTATCAGTCTGCATTTAGAAAATAAGTTCAGTCAACACAGTTTATACATCTGTTATCACATCCACGGTACCTTTTGAAGTAACATTGCAAGAATACATTTGTGAACTCTTGGAAAATACCAGGATTGTTTTAATTGCTCACTGAAAAGAAAATAATCAGTTTTTCATCCAAGATCTGGTTACTGAAAGTTTAAGCTTCTCATAATGCTAAACACACAAGCATCAGCAGGAATAGCTGAAAAAGAAGAAAATGATTTGAGTCTAAGATGCTGTGGCATGACCTGATTCGTTTTATTGGTAGGAATGATTGCTCACAGTAACTAAAGGAGGATCTATGAGTTACAAGATTAAAAAGTTCGCAATTTTTTTCCGAGCTTTAATTACGCATAAAAAAGTATAATGTTCATAGACATAAGTATAACAGACTGTGTTATTACTCAGGCTGAGTGTCGATAATAGTGGCTTAAATAAAGACCAGGCCACAGAAATGTTCATTCAGATTGTTCACAAGTGAATTCTTGAACTTATATACCCTATTTTATGATGATCAAGATGATCATCATGAACACTTATATATTTTTCCTTTCACATCTTAATCCAAAAAAGAGGTTGATGTAGCAACAGGACACTAAATCACAGTATCAGTCTATACACATATATTCAGGTTTTTCCTTCACTTAGAGACTATGTGTGTCTGTATTTTTTACCCCTCACCCATAAAAGGCTGATGGAGTATAGTTGTCACCCCACCGGGTGGGCGGTGTGGAACCTAAGTTTGCGAATTCGATAACTCAGGAATGAGGCAACATAGAATTTTCTAATTGATACCATAAGTGCATCTACTAAGAATCCTGGACGATTTCAGATCTTAGTTACCTCAACCTAAAGGTCAGAGAATGTGACGGTGTAATGTAACTCATGAAGGAAGTCACCTGGCATTTCAAATTGATACCATAGGTGTGTCTACTATGAGGGGTAGCACTGGCGATTGCCTGTATTTTAGTAGTAATACCTAAATGCAGACAGTAATCATGTCTCATGTTGCAGGCAAAAAAAAGAGGCATTTAAAAGGAATTTTTAAATGTACTTTTGTACACAATTCCACAGATATTCAAGTACTGATAGCATGAAACAAATGACACTAAGGTGTCATCTAGGTGCAATACTATGGCAGAAATGAGGAATGTGTCTGAAATACGTTTAGATTCCAGAAAAATGTTTTCTTACACCAAAGAACATACAACTTTACAATGTCCCTGTGATGCCAACTTTGAACCATGCATTTCCTTGTTGTCGACAGGTAGTTTACTTTACGGCCACTTTTCCCTATGTGATGTTGGTGGTTCTGTTAGCTCGTGGACTCACTTTACCAGGAGCCATAAACGGCTTAGCTTTTTACCTGTATCCTGACCCCACAAGGTTGGTGGACCCTCAAGTAAGTAATAACATCAAAACAATGTCTTAATACCAAGAAAAGCTACAAACTTGAACCCTACCCATGGAAACCTAAACACTAACATACCTACATTTTACACAATGAATATCGTCATTTAGTGATGAGGGTAAACTAATATCTGTGTGTTGGCATCAGGTTTGGATGGACGCAGGTGCACAAGTTCTTTTCTCCTTTGGGATTTGTCAGGGGAGTTTGACGGCTCTGGGCAGTTACAACAAGTTTAACAATGATTGTTACAAGTGAGTGCCCCCCCCCCGTTCTTAAACTAAAACTGTTCTTAAACTGTTCAAAGATTCTAGTAATCTTATTGTTATGGCCAGATAAAGCTGCACTGAACAGATGTTTTGAGTATTATTTAATCACTTGCTGCTTACTTTTAGAATAACATGCAGGGAGCACCAAAGTTATACTTTTAAAAAATGGTAGAGGCACAGGCTTTCATTATGACATGCAGACGGTTTATGATATTCCTTGATTATGGAGCAGTTAATTAAAAAGTTTACATAGTGCTCAGATCTTCTTCTTACTTAATGTCTTGGGCAGCAAGGTACTTTTTTTCTTTTCATATTTCAACATGTTAAACAGCTGCTTTAGTTTTAAGTGTGTTTCTTATTTTGCTCTTTGGTGAATGCGGTGTGTTTTTGTCTTTTGTTTCTTTGTTTCCACAGAGACACATTTGTTCTGTGTTTGGTGAACGGCGGATCCAGTTTTGTTGCAGGGTTTGCAATCTTTTCTGTTCTGGGTTTTATGTCCTACGAACAGGGACTGCCGATATCAGAAGTGGCAGCTTCTGGTAAGTAAATCATTGCACAACCTCTGTAATATTTAATAAAGTCATTACACTGTCAGTGGGCCTTTATTAATCCACCAACAACCCAGAAACAACTAAAACCAAGGCAAAATAAACCAATACTAATTTCAGAGAACTGAAAAAACTGGGCCTGTGTTTTTACTTGGCATGGAAATGGCTTTAATTTAATTTTGGAGACAAAATTCCTGTATCAGCTTCTCTTAGCTAAGCACAGCTAATACAGTAATTCCCCACCTTTAATCCTGAACAATCCTCCTGACCTCAAACTCTTTCCACCAAAATAAATGAATGCCATCAGGTCATTATGCCTAACAGTAGGATGTTGCAGGAATTTGTGAGTCCAGACTTCAAACATTTAGAGTGCTGTAAAGAAAATATAAAATTGGAGAAGGCTGCAGTAGGCAGTTTCATCCAAAACTATTTAAGTTGCCATCAATGACTGAAAATATTTCTGAACAGGACCTGGCTTGGCATTTATTGCCTATCCGCGCGCGGTAGCCATGATGCCCTTACCTCAATTATGGGCTATATGTTTCTTCATCATGGTCATCTTGTTGGGGGCAGACACACAGGTTTGCATTAAGCCGATAGAAATCCTCTGTTTATTTTTCATCACTGTAAGTTTTTGGTTCTTATTAAATGTGTTTGATTTGTCTGTGTCTCTTGCAGTTTGTGAGTTTGGAGTGTTTGATGACCTCAGTGACGGATATGTTCCCCAATGTGTTTCGAAGAGCTTATCGTCGAGAATTGCTGCTGCTTTGCCTCTGCGCTGTTTGCTTTTTTCTCGGCCTCCTCCTCGTCACGGAGGTGAGAGCTCTGATGAACCTTCCTACAACTCTTTACACTACCCTCAGCAGTGTGTAAAAATAGACCAATGCTCATTACTCTTAACTTAATTCTTCTTAGGCAAAACTGAATTCTATGCATGCATTTGTTGTCTTTATGTTTGATTAGCTACACCAATTAACCTCTCTGTCTTCCTGCAGGGGGGCTTGTATTTCCTTCAGCTCTTTGATCATTATGTGTGCAGTGGAAACAATCTTCTGCTTCTTTCTGTGTGTCAGTCGATTGCGATTGGATGGATATATGGTGGGTCATTAAAAACCAAAAGCCAAATCCTTGCATGTTTGCACAGATCTGGCTAAGAAAGCTGATTCAGATCCTCCTAATCCCGCATTAATTGAAAATACACTTAAGACTGCTTTTATTGAGTCGCTTATTACTAAAAGGCCAAAATTTAGGCTTACTGTATCGACGTTCATTCCAGCTACTTTGAATCTTGCTCAGCTGGGGCCACAAGAATAAGCTGCGTCTTGTGGGTACTGACTCAGCACCACTTTACCAGCAGCTTCGCTTTTTAAACACTTCCTATTGTGGTGGAGTTTTCCCTTCAGGCCCAGTTCAATAGTACAGTTATGTGAAGCCGGTGTTAAAAAAAAAAAGCTCTCAAATAGGTTAGAGGTTAAAATTATGACCAATAACTACTACATCTTTCCAGAGGCCTTTGTTGCTCATCTAATATTTTTCTACATGAAAAACTGCTTTGCCTTAAATTGTAAGAAATAAATGTGTAATATTACAGAAACAATTCTGTCAGTTCATTGCACAGACTGTCCTGTAATTATAAAATGGAAAGTTTTTGTTAATTGACAGAATGTCTTTTTTCTTACTGTGAAGTCTCTGTAAAAATCCTAAATTTCAAAAGCAGACAGTAAATAATTTTGGTGTTGTATGAATTGCCACAGGGGAGGACTTTATCAGTAGGAACAGCTGTAAAGCTTTTAAAAATACAGTTAAAAGTCTAAAATTTATGTCTTCCTTCACATTTTCCAAAGATGTTCAGTGGGCCAGATTGGAATCTTTGGCGGGCTAATTCTGGTTTCTTCAACACAACAGCCCGTGGGGATTTTAGAAGAAGCCTTAAAGCACACTTATATAAATTTACTTTTCCTCCTTATTTGAAAATGTACACACACAAAATACGACTTTGCCTTATCATTCTCATATTTCCAGGTTTATCAATAAAAGAATTAACACAAAAAAAAATCTAACTTATCATGTTTTATATTAGAGGGCATTCAAAAGAAAAAAAAATTATGCTTAAAGATAATGTGCAGGATAGTGCTTAGGTTGTTTATACTGGAGCAGCTGTGGTCATGATTTGTGTAAAAAAAAAAAAAATTAATATGCAGACCAGCTGATATCTTCATTGATACAGTATGTAGGTGTTAATATCATTATTAAAGTCTTTGAGAGACGATGATGCTCAACCTCGCAAGCCACTGGCAGCGTGGTGTCAATAATCATAATGTGTCTGATAAATTGGCAAATTTTGATTGTACGGCTGTTAAAAATCAAATGCAATCTACTGGCATCGCGCAGCTATCTTATTTAGGAATGACTGTTTCGGTTGACTTTGTAGAAAGCAGTTTATGTTTCTTTTT
>VOQK01001188.1:22181-35250 GCA_015052645.1 Benitochromis conjunctus | reverse complement strand
AAGCACACCTGTTGCTCCTGTCCCTTTAAAAAAAAAAAAAAAGTATTATTTGTTGTTAAATTGATTTCATGTTTAATAAGTGATCCATTAAATGGAATTTGATCAATATCTCTGTTTTTCAAATAACTGATTCATCATAATATGTATATTTATAGATCAGAGTGGGTTTGCAAAAGCACAAAAACATCACATCTCAGGTTGTTTTAAATAAACAATCAGATTATGTATGATTCAAACAATTAGAAATGATTTTGTCTGTGTAGGTTCTCAGTCAGCCAGGTCAGTCTAAGGAGCTTGGAGAGAAAGCAAGTGGACTTATTGAAGTTTCTTAAAGTGTACAAGAAACTTCAAGAAGTCCAGTCGCTTTTTCCCAAGCGCCTTAGACTAGAAACTCTTTAAATTTTCCACCCATTTTCAGTCTAGCCTAGTAATGCACCAGGAATGGGAGTGCATTTTATTTAAAAATAGGGCAAATTAAACACTTTAGTTTTGACACTTTGCAAAGCTAGTCATGAATCAAGCATGTTAAATACTGCCTGTCCATTATCTCTCTCTCTGTTTTAGAAAATCCTCGTAATGCCAAATATGGATGACGTGTGGCTGCCAATCATGCACTCTGCCATGGACCCACGCACGGCTGGTGGCCCTTTAGTTGGCCCCTCAGTGGACCCGGAGCCTTCCCAGCCAGCGAGGGAGAGCACCAGCCAGCCATGATGATTGTTTACAGTATTTCCTCACTATTACAGGGTCTTAGAATGGGAACCGGAGCCAAAGTCGATAGGTCTGACGCTACTGTAACACAAACACATTCCCATAGAAAAGACTATGAATTTTACAGGAACAAGGTAGAGTCGACCAAATAAACACTAATGACAAAAAACCTGTTGCTTGCTGCTCTCGTAAGTGGTATTTATCAGAAGATAGATTTGTCTTTTAGAGTTTATGTAATTGAGCAGGGACGGACATATGAAGGGAGTCACCTTTGGCTCAAAACCGGGGGCGGGTTAAGCTAATAAGAGGAGAACATAAAAGTATATAATGTGCTATGAACATGTCAATGTGAAAGCATTCACCAGATACCTTACAGCCTGCACATGACGAGAGGTGAGACGGAGCATGGCAGGCCTTTTTAGTTTAGAGACTGAGCAAGTGGAGCTCACAGCGTGACGTATGTAGATTTTTCTAGAGAAACGGGCAAAAGAAATCGATACTTGATGTTTATTTGCCATAAAACATTAAACCTTTAAGTGGCTTTGTGTCAACGACTTTTAATCAGGTGTTAACTTGCAGTATTGATTTGTTGTGCTGTGACAAGATCTTGAACACCCCGTTCACTTGCCAAACCCTGTTCTTTTTTTTCCTTTTCCCTTTTTTTTTTTTTTAATGCCACTGATGCCGTTATCCGTGTTAATGTGGAAGAAATGCTCAAGAGCAAACATGCGTCATGTAGGAACTGTGTCATTCACAACGTAAATTTAATGCTAATGGCAAGTACACAAACAATAAGTGCAATGTTAGATAGAATGCTACGTAGAATTTAAAACGATAGAGACTATACGTGTATGTCTGAGAAGTAAGAGCCCCGTAACGCGTCTGCTGAATGTACGTACGGGTGTTTGTGGCTTCAGTTGATTTTGTGTGAGAACGGTTTTTCTCCCGGCAAAAATTTGACTGGGATATGCAAATTATTGCACAAATGCTAATGAAGGTTTTCTTATGATAAACACTATCTCAGCTTGCATATCGTTTTAGACATGTCCTACTCGATAATTGGGCTTATGGAGAGCCGAGTGGCTTATTTATTGATGCACTTAACGGTTTTAATTAAGATATGTGATAGTGCTCTAAAACGACTTTAACCTCCGCACTGTATGTAGAAGGACACCTCGGTGAAGCTAAGGTACTGACTGGTTCATAAACCTGTTGCCAAGAATCTGCAGCCTTCTGGAGAAAAGAGACAAAAACGCTTTTCAACCGTGTTTCTAATCTTAACCAAAGTCCTTTAATTAGGCGCGTGGAGTTGGACTGTTCTCTGCTCACAGGTACACATCTTGTATTGACAAAGCATTGTGAAGTGACATTTACAAATGCGCTACAATACATGCGTTAATGTTGTTTACAGGAGTGCTCTTACCTTGTTTCCAATTCCTGCTCTCTTAGGATACTAAAGCACTGTAACACTGTTTGTCTTCTTTTTCTGTACGCCTCGGTTCCTTTCTGTTGAGTATTTTTTATTTTTGGTATTTTGGATGTGTAAGCGGGTTATGGTTTCAGTTTTTGTGTCAACGTTTTTGGTATAAAGAGAATTAAAAGAGAATTTTTTGATGATATGTGTAAAGCTCATGAAGTTATTTGTATCTGTGAATTATTCATGACTTTTTAAAATTTACATTTTAATTTTAAAGCCAAATTCAGTGATTACGTGTATCTGCCTTATTTATAGAGCAAAATAAATCTTATCAGTCAAAGCTTTTTATTGTTGTTTATTTTACCTTGGATTCTGTCTTTTGTGTTGCAGATGCTTAGTTTAGTTTCTTTATTAGCGAGTCTTGTTTTCAGTCTGCACTTCATAATAGAATATAATTTGGTGTTGGGCTCGTTTCATCACTTAATCACATTGATTTTTAATAAAGCTTTTTGGTTTTTGGTGATAGTCCAGAATAAATGGAGCCCTGTGAAGCTGTAGCTTTATTAATGGAGATGTTGAGAGAATATATTCAGCTCCATTTCTGTGAGTATTGTGTCACTGCACCATGAGCTACTTTATGGGATCTACCATCTTGATTTTAGGCATGACACTGGCCTAGAGGCTTTCAAACAGCAGTTACCTTCCACCACCGCGACCAGGTGTTTCTTACACACACCTGGAAGATTCAGTTGTGATGTAACTTTTTCCAGTCCTTGCATACAGTTTTTATAAGAGAGAGAGTGCTCTTTTTAAAATATCTAATAGACCAGTGATTTATTCATTTTCTTTCACTTATTGAGTTCAGGATCGCTGGGGTAGTTGGTAGGGAGGGGGCTGGAGCCCATCCTATCTGTCATATGGCGAGAGGCAAAGTACGCCCCGGACATGTCACCGATCTATTGCAGGGAAAACACAGAGACAGACAAACATCACCCTTTCTTTACCCCATGCATGTCTTTGGGAGTAAGCTGGAGTACTTGGAGAGAGAGTCCTTTCTGTGTGGACTCCACCCCAGACTGGTTTCAGAACCTGCTGTGAGCTGCTGGTGCTAACCACTGCACCACTGTGCTGCAACTGACTAATCTGTGCAGAAAATACAGAAAGAAAGTTAGTGTAGTTCCATATCAGCTTGAATGTATTAAAGATATGATATTTTGCAACAACTAACATAACGTGTTAGGTTTCAGGTGTCAAACCGATTTAGGCAACGAGCATCATTTGCTCTTAATCACTGAGCGCAGTTCTTCTGCTTCTCCAGCTGAATTTCTGCACATTGATTATTGATAAGAAGTGGAAGTGATTCACTGAACACATTTCCTCCATTTCTTTCTTTTCACCCTCTTTGTATTAATATTGACAATGCCAATTTTAGTTATATTGCACATGTCATACATGAGACTGAACACAGGAAATGAAGACAATAAAGACAGAACAAAGCAAAACAGCACCTATTAACTCTAGACCTGTGTGAATAAAAAGGTTTTGAGTCTGTTTTCGATCTCAAGTCAGCAGACTGCTTGTTCCAGAGAACTGAAAGCACCGTCAGCAGACCGAGATCTGATTCTGAGAACAGTTATAAGACCGAGTCTGGGTTGTTGACAGTGAGCAAGTCAGAGATGTACTGGTGGCCAAACTATTGAGAGCTTTGTGAACTAATAGAGGAAAGTTAAAGGTAACTCTATATAGCACTGGGAGCCAGGGAAGTGCCTCCAAAACTGAGTTAATGAGGTCAAATTTCCATCTAGCTGTACAGATTCTGCCTGCTGCATTTTGAATGATTTGGGGAGTCCTGCAAATAGAGTGTTGCAGTAATCTAACCTACTTAAACCCATGAATGCATGGACCAATTTCTCATAGTCAATTTGAGACAGGAATGTTATAGTCCTAGATATATTCTTCAAGTGATAGAAAGCAGTTCTGGTAATTGTATTTATGTGGTTATCAAAACTGAGATCACTGCCCAAAACGATGCTAAGAATTATAACTAAATATTTGTCTGCTCTCTTTCCTGTAGTTTTCCTGTCTGGTCTCTCTTTATTTACCCTGCCCTGTCTCTTTTTGATAAAAGTGTGTTCTTCCTCCCCAGTGTCTCCAATGGTTGCTCATGCTGGAACATTCATGTTCTCTCTGTATCATCTTTACAACCTTGCTATGTTGCGAAATGGCACTTCATGAATAAAAATCCGTTAACTATACAACAATTTGTTTTATGCGTGTGATATATCTCGTCCGCTGAAAGTGACTGTTGAACGAGGAGTTTTATGAATGGGTGTGCTTGTTATCTGTGGTTAATGTCCTTCTGTCCTTAGTTCGTGTTTATAGACATTACAGTTGTCTTTATGTTGCTTAGGCGAGGCTGAGTCTGTTTGGGGCTTGTGGTAGACTACTTGAAGATGCAGTGCGAGCTTAATAAGCTTAAATGTGTCCGTTTCCTGACTGCGGTTGCTGTTCATGGTGCTGATCAAAAGCGTCAATGATCATTGCTATGTGGTAATATATTTGCATTTAGACTCCTCCAGGCCTCTCACAGAGTTGTTACGCCTGTGGCTGGAGATAAACTGTTACCACAGCATTAAGAAATTAGCTTGAACATGCCAGTAACTCTTAGAAATGACCGCGTGCATCCTGTGTAAAAACTCCACAGCGACTGGCGTCTGACTGAGACTGCGCAGACGCCAGCTACGGAAGTTTACGGTTGCCTAGTAACCTGTATCAACCGTACCCGTAACGCTACCGTGGTAAGTTGTATCCTAAATGCAAAATGAAATTGTATTACTGGTAATGGTTTATACGCAAACTCTAAATTGTTCTTTTGACTATTAAAGAGCCAAAGTCTCGTTTTCAGTTATTACAATGTAATCCTCATAAATCCTCTCTATTGAGTTAGCGCGAAGCTAGCACGAATACAGACGCATAGCTTATTTTAAATACAAGGAAAGTATGTGTTACCCATAAGTCCAGCCCGGAAATCTACAGATTTCCACTTGATATTTTACTCATTTTCAAATAGCCTCAGAGAAACGTGAATATATGAGGTGAGACACTGCTTTACCCAACGGTTCTGGTCAACACATGAAATTATAGAAAACAAAAATGAGTGCAATCTATGGGCTCATTTAATTTCCTTATGTATAATAATGTTTGATTGTGATTATTATTATTTATTTATTACTAAGGACCCACCCTGATTCCATAGCATAGGGAAGCAGACCTATATGGACCTTAGTGAAAGGTCAACACACAACAATATGACCTCTGTTTCGGACTCATTTAAGTGTAAGAAAACGTGGGACATTTAATTGTTTATATCCAGCACTCATTGAGCATTATTATCTAACATTTCCATGATTCAAAGGTAAAATGAGCTGTAAATCTAGAGTGATGCCATTTTGACAAATAATTTGACCATGAGGGAGCACGGACATAGAAATTATTATCCAGCGCTAACTAGAAATTCCTGAGTTTAATGTTAGATTTAATACTGTGAAAATCCTTGAAACCCGATTAAAAGATCTTATAGATATTGTTCTTGTCTAGAAAGGATGACAGTTGAATGAAAACAACATTTCCTTGAACTTTAGCCAAAAATGAAAGTTTTGATATCGACTCCAGACATCCATTTAAGAATGACTGGACTACTATTTGGTAGTTTTCCATTTATAATTGTGAGAAAACCACAGCCTATTATATCAAGGACATCTGTTATAGAAGTGAGACATGTCATATGAGAAACCAAGTCTGACATCTGGGAAAAGGAAACTTGTTCAGAATCTTCAAACGTGGCAATAGCTGACTAATACACAAAGGGATTAGCACCTCAAGTTAAAATATTTGCTCTTATATTTTTAGCATTACTAAGAAAAAAGTCAGAAAATTTCTCAAAGCCCTGTCTCACACCGTTAGCCTTGGACATTCAGGGCAAATACACATATTAGTCGCCTGGAGAAAATATAAATCTTCATGTGAAGTTTTAGGTCCAATGCAGAACCCAGGAGATGACGATGGAAGAGAGGAAAGCGCCGCCCGAAATGAGACAGATCCCAACTTGCAGGATGGTAGTGACGAAGCAGAAGAAGACAGTGGGGCGACTGCCTCACATGCTCCAGAGGTTTGAGATGTGTATCTGCTGACGTTTTGTTTGCTTGCTTTGTTGCTGCTTTAGCAACAGCTGATGCAGTTTGGATGTTTGTCCTGGTGCTGTGCTGCTGCACTCACAGCCTTAACTGTTGGAAGCATAAAATATAGCAGTGTTAGTCATATGGCTCAAATGGAATCAGCAGTTTGGACTCTCATGACAGGATCCATCCTTAAAGACGTGTGTCCTCCTTTGCAAATTTCACATTTTGCAAAACCACTCACTCAGCCAGATTGGCCCCTTTGGTGGGCAGGTTCATGTTTGACATCTCTGGTCTAACAATTCTCAATGTCTAAATCACAGCAGCTATTGAGGAGCTCTATTCATGCTTTCTGTGTATCTCTGGACTCACAGGCTCAGTCCCTGCCACAGCCGGACAGCCCTGCCGCTCAGTCTTACCCCGACCTCACTGTAGTGGATGAAAACCTCCGTGCGGACACAAATTTAAGTAAGTCACACATTAATCTTCTGTGGGATTTGCTTGTATATATTGTATAGCAATATGTACCCTTTTTACATGATTATTTATTTTTTTGGTTAAATTATGCCTTTTACTGTATTTCAGTGCAAGAGGATGTTGCTCAGGTGGCTCACCGTTTACACACATCAGAGGAGATGGAGGATCATGAGCCGCTGCCAGAAGACGACGAGGAGGAGCTGATTGTTCTTGATCCTGAGCATGTTTGTAACTTCACCTTTAATCTTTACACGGCCACTGTTCGCTAAATAATGAATGGATTTTTGTCTTACTGCTCATCAGAGAGAAAATTGAATTATGATGGATGTGAAGCATTAATACTACATATCTTTGTCTTCCACTGGGACGTTACTGATACTATATTAAATCTGCTGGCAGCCCCTGGTCAGAAGACATCAAGCTGCTCTGACAGTCCAGCTTAGAAAACAGCTGGAGAGGATCAACCAGACACTGAGGGAAAAGGTTGGCCACTTCTCACTTCTCGCTCCATCTCTGCTCAGTTACTACACTGATTCACACATTCAAGAGCAAACAAGTTCGTTTCTATACAAACACAGGCAACTTTTCTATTTAAATGTCCAGAAGATGGCGCAGTAGAACTGTATGGGAACTGCAGAACACTTCACATCTACTGTATTACATAAGACAGGTGTTTAGGAGAGATGCAACGCCCACACACCGTCTAACTTATTGCAGGGTTAAGGTGTGAGGTTTTCTTCAGCCAAATGGCAATGATGACAAACAGAATATATTATATGTCATGTATGGTTTGTATAGCGAATGTGGATTTAATATACAGTATATGTATAAGTAATGAGTTGGAATTTAAAGCACTTTGTATAAAAACAGTTTTAAGTGTTTTCCTCTAAATATGTTCAGGTAATGGGGAGAATAATGTTTGATGTCACAGGTTTATTTTAAAGATGTCCCCAAAAGGGTTACGATGTTGGAAATAAGTAATAACTATAATAAGATCTTTCTCAAATCCAGTTCCAACCGACAGCCACTAAAAAGTAGAATCAGTACTTTTATACCAGGTTTTGTCCTGGATGCAGGAAAGGCATTTTAGTACCCAACATAAAAACATGTGATTTCTAACTGCTCTCCTCCTCCATCAGCACGCAGTTGCGAAGGATGATGCTAGTCACAATCAGGAATTAGGTGTGGAGGTCTTCAGGATTCAGGAGCAGCTGGCCAGACAGCAGAACAGGCTACACGACCTTCATGAGACCAAGACCCAGGCTGAAGCCAAACACCAGCAGGCTCTGAACCAGCTGGAGGAGATAAAGAGTCAGCATTCCAGCGTGAGCAGAAAGGTCTGCGAAGCCAGAGCCGATGGTGAGCCTGGACTGTCATTTGGAGGTTGTATCTTTGTGCTGATCCAGGATTAGTTTTGATTTTATATGACTCTTAGATTAAGATGATTGCGGTAATACTTGATGTCTGTTCCCATGACCACGTTACGATTGATTTTTTTTAATTTTTTTAAAGAGAACCTTATTGCTACTATTATCCTCCATCTGAATCAAGTTTCCTTCTCGGTTTGGGGTTGTTTTCTACTGTGAGTTCACCCGTACTGCTTATGATTATTACCCAGTCTGCAGTAAAATTAGACAAAAAATCAAGCAGCCTTTGTTGGGCCTACTGGATATGTAATACTGTTTGAGCAACAGAAAGGTAACATCTGTATATATTTATGCTGTCTCTTCTGTCCTCCCTCAGTGTCCCAGCAACAGGCCCAGTTAGACAGCATGACACAGTATCTCATCTTCATCCAAGGAGTCAGCGAAGGTCTGCGTTCTGAAGTTAAAACCATGAAAAACGCCAGACGCAAAGCGGGAGCTGAGAAGACCCAGGCAGAAGACCAGAAATTAAAGCAGGTAGACACTCATATGTAAATGATTAAGATTGGATTCTATTATGTCAATATAAACAGTAACTGGTTTATGTCAACATAATTTTAACTGAGTGAAAATACCACTCCTTTCTGTCATCAGGATTTATATGTGGAGCGTCTGACGAAGGAGTTGGACAGGCTGACGCAGCAGATAGCCACGTATGAGGCCAAAACCAGTGCTCAAGCAGAGGAGACACAGACAGCCAAAGAGGCTCTCTCAGAGGTAACTGCTGTGCCCTATAAAAGCTTATAAGCTGGATCTTTACATGAAGAGTGGTGGTGATTTCACTATTAGTGTCAACTTTCATATTACCCATAGCAAATAAAAATTTTGTTAATGTGAATATTGCGTTTATATTGATTAGTGAAACTGAAAACATTAAAAGTCCAACTGACTTATCCAGTGACTGACTGAGTGAAATATATACTCACATTTAAGTACTTGCATTTAGGTATGTAGACATGGATAAGACAACCTGCTGGAGATCAAACTGAGCATCAGAACAGGTCTTTCAAAGATGATTTAAGTGACCTTGAACGTGGCATGGTTGTTGGTGCACATGGACCGGTCTTTTTAAACTGCTGATATACTGCACAACCAGGAGAAAGTATCCTGTGAGCGGCAGTTCTCTGAGACAAACTGTTGATGCCACAGATCAGAGGATAATGGCCAGACTTCTTTGAGCTGAATGGAAGACAACAGTAAACCAAATAAACACTTGTTGGAACCAAAGTATGCACAAAGGGCATCTATGAAGGCACGATTTGAAGCAGATGGGCTACAACAGCATAAAACCACTCAGGGTGAATCTCCTGTCAGATAAGAACAGGAAGCGGAGGCAATTCACACAGGCTCACCTTGTATCAACCTTTCAGGGTGGTGCTGGTGTAATGGTGTGGGAGATATTTTATTGGCACCCCTTTGATCCTTTAATATCAGCTGAGCACTGATGAAACACCATACCTACCTGAGTCTTGTTGATGCTCATCCCTTCATGACGCCAACCACATATTACCCATCTTCTAATGGCTGCTTCCAGCAGGATATCGAACCATGTCACAAAACTCAGAACATCTCAAACTGGATTCTCGAACATGACAATGAGTTCACTGTAGTCAGATGGCCGCCAGCAGTCACCGCATCTCAGTCCAACGGAGCATCTGTGAATCTGTACCACTGTGAATTAAGGCTGTTCTGATGGCAAGTTTGTCCAACCTGAACTAACTGTAACTGATGAAGTGGCTGGTGGGTGTATGTTACTTGTTGATTTAATGATGGTAGTGGATAGTTTACACAGAACTATTTGAGGAAGAGAAAAAGAAAAACACAAAGAGGTTGTGTTTTCCTCTCGGTTTACTAACTCATGAATGAAATAAGAATTTTAAATTCTTTGATTATGGCAGGCTTGAAACAACGTCAGTCATTCAGTTTTACATCTTTGTGCAGGCTGAGATGGAGATGGAGTCACTGTCAGTGGCCCGTAAACAGCTGCTGCAGCAGTGGAACAGCAGCCTCATGGGGTTGAGGAAACGAGACGAGGACTTCGGTGCGATGCAGGAAGTCATCCGGTGAGACTGAAGATTCTTGGTTTGCACTACCCTGTAATCTAAATTCCTGTATATGCAGATGCCTATAAAAAAGTATTTTTAGAACACTCAATGATAATATTAACCCCTAACACAAAGCTAAATGTGAGCACTCATTCATTTTTTCTGTTCTTCTCCTCAGTGAGGCCAAGCACCAGGTGATCTTGTTGGACAAGGACATTGATGGCTACAATAAATCCATCAATGCAGAGCAGGAGCAAAATGAGATACTGACACTGCAGCTGAACTGGTCTCAAATGGACTGCACCACTACCAGAAAGCTCATCAGTGAGAAGCAGGCTCAGCAAGAGGCCCTGCAGGCCCACTACAGCACATTCCTCCTCACTCTGCAGGAGACAGAGCAGACCCTCGCTAGACTCTCAAAGGTCAGTGTTTGTCCAGAGAGCAGTCGTGGTACGAGGTCAGAAACATTACACTGCCTGATTCTTTTTGTTTGTCTTTCTTTAATCTCGTCCTTAATTTTTCCAGGAATTTGGGTCACACCAGGCTCAAGTGAACGATCAGAGTAAGCAGCTGGAGAAAGAGAGTTCTGTGCGGCTGCAGCTGGAAAACAACATCATGAGCTCCATGCAGCATAAGCTCCTCCACAACAACACTGCCAAGTACTCCCAACTGCTCACCGAGAAGATAGCCAGACTCAAGAAAGAGAAGGTAACTAAACGCAGGAAACTATTCAAAATGGTTAGACTGTGGAGCATCCCAGTCTCATGATGGTTACAACACTCTTAAGACCATTCACACCAAATCCATTTCTTTGAAATCTCTAGTATTATCATGAGAGTGTTATTCACTATACACTGCATATTGTCCAGGTCTTTGGTTTGGGTTGGTTGGGTTGGGTTGGGCTTGTTTTAGTATCACATTATAGATAAAGAAAGAGGGCGAATTCACAAGCGACTGATTTCTTTAAGCAAATTATTATTTTTTTAAGTCTTTTGGTTTGAAATGATAGAATAATGCAAATAACATCAACTCTACAGGATTAGTATCAGTAGTAGTGACAGGTGTTAAATAAGTACATGTATAAAGGCTAATGTACAGTATACAGGTTTGTAAAAGACTGTGTAGAGGAGATCCAGCTTCACTCTTCAGTTTTCAAGAGTACGGCTCCACAGTGTAAATTAGACTTGACACATGTAATGTTTCCTGTCCAATTTAAATGCACCATTATTTAACATGCTTGGAAGAAATGTGAAAAAATGATGATGAGGTTTAAATATCCATCCATCCTTTCACTTATTTGGTGCCGGGTCAGTTTTCAGTACAATTTTTTCATATATTTTCTCATCATCCCTTTCTCCTCTTTAGATGTACCAGTTGAAGCAGTCAGAGGAGGAGGTGTTGGTGGTGAAGCTGGAGAGCCAGCTGGTCAACCAGCGAGTGGACAGCCTGGCCCTGACTCAGGAGGCCCTTGATCAGGAAATTGCAAAGTACAACAAGTTACTCACAGTCAGTCAGGCTAAGGTTACTTCGTCTATTAGACTCATCGAGCAGAAGCAGTCAGCAATCATCGGATACAACATGAAGATTTCTCAAATAGCTGCCAGCACTGGGGTGAGCGACTGTGGGGAAGCTGTGGTTTCTTGTTACTAAGATCATAAATAAATGAAAATGATTCAGTGTCATTTTGAATTGTTTTCAAAAATGAGTTTTAATTGGTTTGCATGCATTTTCAGCATGATGACCTCGGTCCTCTGCACGTCAAGATACAGTCAATAATAGCTCAGATTGAGGAGCTGGCAGCAAATATAAAGAGCGACCAGCAGCTGTGGATGAAGCGACAGGGGATACTGATGGGACTGACCCAAACCATAGAAGCCAACAGCAAGGAGATGCTCAAACTGCAGACAGAGTACACAGGATGGCAACAGACAAAACTCTACATGGAGAGTATGCAGCATGCACGTACACAGGTCCAAGTCACAACCTGTATGCTACTATCTCTACTTCATTCTCACACCAACTCTAACCCTTCCAGGTCAGATCGAATCAGAGCACCGCGAGGAGGCCGAGCTGGAGAAGAGCTCAAAGATGCTGAAGCGCGATCAGCTGAAGCTCAACGTGCTGCTCAGCAAGAAAGGACATCTGAGCCAGGCTCTGCAGCAGGAGAACGCCGTGATGGAGACAGACTTCATTCACAGACTTAAGGCATGACAGGGGGTTTCATTATTTTATATTTTCTTCTTTTCTGGAGTTTTATACTAATATATCATTTTATGTAAAACAATGTGGCCAGGATGCAGAGAGGGAGGCCGTTAAGATGCAGATGAAACTCGAGAAGACGCAGGAGGAAAAAGAGAGGCTCCTCAACAGTCTGGTGGAAGCTGAGTCAGTCACTTTCTCTTTGTCCTTGTTTCTTCTGATTTAAACATATTTCATTTATTTCACTGCTGAGATACAGTAACCTGTACATGAAGAATTTCTAAGAATTTGGTGTGGCTGTCTCTCGAAGGCCCAGAAATGGTGGAAAAATAAGGCAAATTCTAAAAAATTATAAAGTGCCAAACTTCAGCCCAGCCCTGTGCAACTCAAATGCTTCTAACTTGAAATATATTCATAGTATAAAGGTCAAATTTTGCAGGGCTTCATTAAATATGCTAAAGTTATTTTCGAAAGAATCACATACTCAGATGTTGTGTGTGTGTGTGTGTGTGTGTGCGTGCGTGTGTGTGTGTGTGTGTGTGTGCGTGTGCGTGTGTGTGTGTGTGTGTGTGTGTGTGTATTTTTTTTTTTTTTTTTTTTTTTTACACATTTGTGTAGCTT
>VOQK01001188.1:5207-22161 GCA_015052645.1 Benitochromis conjunctus | reverse complement strand
TGTGTGTGTGTGTGTGTGTGCGTGCGTGTGTGTGTGTGTGTGTGTGTGCGTGTGCGTGTGTGTGTGTGTGTGTGTGTGTGTGTGTATTTTCTTTTTTTCTTTGGTATGTGTATCTCACAGGCGGCAAATCATGCTGTGGGAGAAGAAGACGCAGCTTGTAAAAGAGATTCGTTCAGCTCTGGATGTGGGGCAGGGAGAAAGCCACACAATGAAAGCTGAAATACATCGTATGGAGGTAAACACAGTACGATTACGTACAGACAGACTAAGGTTGCCATCTACCTTTTAGCCTTTAGCATTAGCCTGCCATGTGCAAATGTGCTGTTTATGTACAACGCATAAACACTAGTTTGTCATAAGAGCGGGAAATGCTGTTTTTGTAATGTATTTGATCACTTTTTTTAATGGACTGCTTATTGAACCTTTTGACAATTTATTTTACTAAATAAATATTAGTTTGCATATATGACTTTTAATTTTGCTACTTCCAGCATTTTTTTATTTTATTTTATTTTTTACAATGTATTACTTAAAAATGTATTGTGCAATGTTTTTTAGTTTTTCAAGGGTAAAAAAAATCAAACTTATGATGTGGAAGCCTCAAAGACTCATGTATCAGACATGATACACGAGGCGTTAAGGGGTTAAAGTTCTGCAGATTTTCCAATATCTAACTTAAAAAATAGAAACAAAATGTGGATATGCCCTTACAGCATCAGTAGGCGTGTAACGATTCTCCAAATCCACAGTTTAGCTCAGTCTCAGTTCTTCAGGAATAAATATTAAAAAGCTCAATCATATGATCAGAAATTAATAATGAAGGAATAATAAACCTATTCTCATTCAGTTCCAGTTCACTCATTACATGAACAATCTTTAAAGATTAAAATAATTTCACTACATGAGCCAATTAAGCAGTGACTGCTCACCATGGGTATCACTGTAGAGGAAGATTTAACGATATTGTGGACACTTCTATCAGTTACAGTTTCAGAACTGTTAAACCCCTAAGCAACAGTCATTTTATATATAAGGAGCTTCTAACTTTTTTGCACTGTGGGACATAAAGTTGAAGTTTCCAACAAAGAAAGGTATCTGTGACAAAAACAGGCTCCAGGTCCAGTCGTATGTGAAAACTAACAGCTCAGTCTTTTTATTTCCCGTGCCTCCTCGGGACAAAAAATGATGTCACGCTCCTCCAAACTCTCAGTAGTTTTTTTTCTCTCTATAAAAGCAGATAAATCTGGCAGCTTGGTGGCTGATTATAGCACATAATACTGATATATTCAGAATATAAATCAGAGACAAGGTGAAGGAAGATATGAAAGCCAGTGAGCTACTAATGCATACAACGCATAACTGCAAAATTAAAGTTAGATATTTTAACTCGGTCCAAATTCAGTTTTAAAAGGACTAACACTGGGATCACATTAGGAGGCAGGCATATTTGTTGTTTTTAATAAATCCAACAAATACACATATTTTTGATTGTATTTCTCCTTTTTGCCTTCAGAACTGCTTTAATTTGAAATCTGGAAACATTTGTCAGAGTCTTTGGTTCACATCAACATGATAGCATCACACAGCTGCTGCAGATTTGTCAGCTGCACATCTGTGATCCCGTTCTACCAAAACCCAAAATCTGGTGACTGTCGAGGCCGTTTGAGGGCAGTGAACTCACCGTCGTGTTCAAAGTCATTTAAAATCAAGTTTTTTCCCCATTCTGATGCTTGGTTTGGACTTCAGCAAGTCATCTTGGCCATACATTTGACACATGGAGGCTACATATATCACTTAGTTTTAAAGGTTTGGCAAGCTTGGAACGAACCACAAAAACCAGAGGACTGATGTCCCTAAGCAGAGTTCACTGATTGTGTTTTTCTTCAGTGTTGGTCAACGTGAAGTTGAACTTGAATTTGATTTGGTGATCCTTTTAAAATTGTCTTAAAGGTCCTAAAACTAACCTGTAAGAATGCTAGATAACAAGATGCTCTTAGGGTGATTAATGTTTGTGAATTCTGGCCAAAGTGTGTGTGTGTGTGTGTGTGTCTGTGCAGGTGCGACTCAGCCAGCTAATGAGGCAAAGGGAGTGCCTGCTGAGGGAAAGCGAAGCAACAGTGGCGAGAAGGGAAACCATCGTCTTCCGCAAGGAGGCCATGGCGAGGAACTCCCTCAAACAGACTACACAGGGTGACCTGAGCCTCTCTATACAGCGCCTACAGCGCAAGATCCGGGAAGCACACAAGGTAAAAGGCTGATGTAACATTCATTCAAATGTGCTTGGAGCAGGTTGTGCATTTAACTTACATGCAGGATGTGTCTTCAGCAAGTGGTAGAGGATGAACAGGTGATCGGGGAGCTCCAAAAACAGAAGGAGAGTTTGAGAGACAGGATCGGGCAGAAGAAGGCGCAGCTCACAGAACTGAGCAGCACCAGTTACATCCTCGACTCTGACTTTGTTCATCTTCAGGACACCAAAGAAAGAGTAAGGGGCACATAGGTGATTGTACTTTAACATGGTTATTCTTCTGAATTGTATTGCGTTGCATGGTGTGAACCACTTTTCATTGGCTTGTAATGCAATGCAGTGCACTCTCTTCATTGTTAAAGTAACAAATAATACCTGGTATGTGTCATACAAATGTCTAATGGGGAATGAAACTTATCGCCATTACGCAACTCAATAAAGGTGTGGTGAGAATGTTCAACCTGTTTTTCTTTGGGTCCCGTACACAGAACTTGCTCATCACAGTTTCCACTCTTGGAAAATACTCTTATACCACCCATCAGGAATAAAATATAACTGCTCATTGTTTGTCAGTTTGTTCGCTCAGTACGTCATTACTCTGCTATTATTGTTCCTTCTCTCTAGAACCTAGCGCACCTAGTGGCTCTGCAGAGTCGGGCCAAGAGGTTGCAGGCAGTGTGTGAAGGCAGCTATCGAGCACTATCCACCCCCGAATCCGTGAAAGGCGCTCTGCAGAGGCAGACGGAACGCTTGCATGCCATCAGCACCATCTTGCACCGCGTATGTGAGGAGTTCCCCCAACATCAGGGGGCGCTCCGCAGGCTGTCACGAGCACTGGCTGAACACGCACAGGCTGTGGAATAGGAAACATCCCGAAGTCAGGAAAAGATGACATGACAGTGCACGCAGGAAGGAAAATGCACAGGAATGACATGTGAGTGTAAAAAGGGAACGCTTAGACAAGTAACAGCCGGGGAAGGATGACAGCTTTTTCATGCTTTGAAATGTTGTTTGTGAAACAATTTAAGAAATAAAGACTAATGAAGCAGTTGTACAAAAATATAAATCCTCATAGTGTCTGGCTTTTTCAGCAGTTCAGAATATTCTTCATCTCGTCTTTATTTGTAAGGCCACTCTTGCTTTAAGCCAACATCAAATTGGCTTCTAATAGAGGTCGGTGAATCAATCCAAATATCAACAGTATCGATACCAACGCTGGTATTGGTATCAGATCGATACCAGCAGGATAGGCTTTGTTTCTATCCTCCTTTGGCTCACAGTTACTACTTTTACATACACTGTCCTCAGTATTTAACATGAGCATTCACCATTGTGACATGAGTATACAGTAATGTGCACATATCTTAAAGCCACCAATCAGTTCTTTATGTTTTGCTAAGAAAATGGGAAATAGGTGCCGGTGTATAGGTGTATTGAAATGTGTTAAAAGATACATATATTGTTCTCCAGGCTGTCCAGGTCATCAATCACAAATCTAAACTTAACTTTTATGGACAAACTGGTTTGAAAGCAAACTTACATCACTTATAGACTTACAGTAATAGCTCTGTGTTGTTTCCTGTATTCATAGTGTCATCTTCTATTGTTGAAAATGATTTTGTCACCGACGGACGGAGGATTCCTAGCTAGCTCTGAAGTCTTTGAGCGCTAAAATCCACAAAGAATTCAGATTGAGCAACCGTGGAAACTGCTACTTCAGTTCACTGTGTGTCACAGCAGTTATATTTAGCTCATTTCCTCCTCTCCTTCATTTCAGTTCACGTTTAGCTAAACCTTTAACTTTACATTTACAGTTTTGCATAGATTTTGTCAAACATGCGTTCCACATTACATAATAATATTAATCTGAATGTATAAATCTCTGTTGTGTATATTTTGTCATTCTTCGCTAACTGTTCATCAGCTGTTGTTGTCAAACAATGTGTAGTCTTCCTACCGTACTGTAGTTCTGTGTCAGTTCTGCTTGCTTTAATACTGGAGAAATTATAAAAATGATATATATACTTCAAACAGTGTTCAGTTTAGACTTAAAGTAACTAAAAAGCGCTCAAGAAATGGTAAAAGTACACTCATCACCAGGTAATTTGCCTTTGTTCAGTTTAGTCCTGGAAGAAATTCACACGTTTTGTTGTCGGTAACAGTCAGCTTCATCAGGCTAAGGCAGCCACAGTAATGCTTTCAGCGACTGTAAAGTGGAATCTTTAACACCATTCTGAAAAACCGAGTGAAAGCCCGGGACGACCGAGCCTTTTCACCCACAAACTGTGGAATGATCTCTCTGCCCGTTTTAGGACGGCCCCCTCATTGGCTCTTTTTAAACACTTCTTAAAACTGTTTTTAATTCTTTGGCTTTTAACTGAGAATGAGAGTGGTGGGCTCTTACCTTTTATTTACACTGTTGTTGTTGCTAATTCGTTTGTACAGTATCATGCATCATAAATACCTGTAACTATTGAACTAGACGTCACTTAAAAATATTTATTTTAAAATAGCCTGATATTACACACAGTAAGAAAAACATATTTTTCATAATCCTTTGGTAATATGTAGGTCAAATGGAAAACTTTATTACCCTTTATTTATGATAAGGGTAAAGGTCTCCTGCAGTATCACGGATCACTTCTGTAAACGTGCTACTTTACACGGTGCACATGCTTAAAAACACACAAAATGCCACATTCTCAGTGCGTGGTATAACTTGACGCAAGCTTTTTTTGGTTATCTTTTGTCAGTAGTATACGCGCTTTGTGTCTTTTCTCGTTCCGTGTCAGATGACGATCCAGAAGATGACACAAAAACGTAGTAGTGACAGAATTGTCACGTACTATCTGCAATAACAGAGTAGAGAAAAGGACTAAAAGTCAGGGTAGCACCAGCCTTGTAATGTTGCAATGCTGTGAAACCTGCTGCTCAAATAGCAGACTCTTGCAAAGCACATGGAAAACCTTGTAGTATTTCACCATCACACTATCACAGCACAGGCATAGCAAAACATGCAGCTGATACAGAGAGTTCAGTTTCCTCCTAAATGATGTCTCAACGCAGACACGCCCAGCTGATACTAACTAAACTAAAAGGGAGAAGACGTTTGCCTGACCTTCAGTCTCTGTGGTGCAGAGAATTTATCCATGGATGTTTAAGGCGAGCACAGATGTGTGCAACCATCAGGTTAGCGGCGCCTGAAGAACACAAGTCTCCTCCTAACGATTTCAAGCAGTTTTGTTATTTAGCTTTTAATGCATGAATGTATTTTACTCTGTTTTATCTTCTGGCTGTTTCATTTTATTTTGCCACTTTACTTACTGAGAATGGATGAAAACAAAATTATTATCACGCCCCCCCCAAAACAATTATTGTCAAATTTTTCCTTAGTGCTTTTTGAATAGAGCAAGAATTTTTGAACATAGCATATCTAAACATACTAGTTTTCTTTAGAAAGCATAGATTATTTTGATTGGCATCACAGTAATAGATTTATTTCAGAAAAATGACCATGGTCACTATTATTAGTCCCCTGAAAAATGGAGCTTTTTATTGAGCCATAATACAAACCACTGCTGTGCAATGATGTGCTTTTACTTTCAGCATGGGTTTGAGTATACAGAGGACTTCGAGGTTGAACCAGTGTCTGCAAGGCGCTCAGGTCTTGTGGCTACAGAACCACCCACGTCATGAGGCCTGACAGTTGGTATAAGGTGTTTGTTCTGATATGCCGTGTTTAGTTTCCAGCAAATGTAGTTCTCTGCATTATTCCACTTTGGTTTTATTCTTTTGAAAAGACGTTGTTTCAGAAATCTTGTGTTTTTTTCAAATGCGACTTTGCAAACCCAAGCCATGCTGTCGTGTTTTTTGAGAGAAGAGGCTTTCTCCTGGAAACCTTTCCAAACAGACCTTATTTAATCATTCTAGCTGTAATTGTACTGTCATTAACTTTCACACCTAACAGGTCACACTAATATGATCAGTTCATTGAGTCGATTTCATTAATAGCTTCTGACTGCTACTAATGCTTAATTCTTATAGGAGCAGTAAGAGTATGACTAGTATTTAACAGGACTGCTTCTGCATTACGGTGTGATATGTCATGTTTTATACTTCATCTGAGGTTGCATTTGCCGAATTTTAAGACGTGCTAAGGACCAGATTGTATTCGGTGTACTGTAGCTGTTAATAACCCTGACTGGAGTGTTTAGTAGATTATCTCTCTACTGTCAAAGGTAAAAAAAAATAAAAAATCAGAGACCAGTCGTAACAAAGAACAAGCTCAAAGACCACAAATCAGCAGCGCAAAGAAAGAACGCAAAATATTCATGGCAAAAGAAAGTGAAGAAACAGCGGGGACTTGAGTGCTTTCACAATGTCAAACAGAACTGAAATAAGGAAGCTTTATTTGAAGGTCATTTCTGTAACTCTAGATTTCATAAAGGCAAATCCTCTCTAAAAATACTTCCAGGAGGAAGAGATGGGGCATTATTTATCCACATGCCACAACCTAACGGGCACTGAATGACCTAAAGCGCAGAACACACGCATCCAGTTAGATACAACTTAGACTCTTATATATCACTTTTTCAAAATTTATAATAAGATCATATTTTGATGATTACTGTTTATGGAAACCTTCACACTGGTAACACCAGAGTGAAATAACCAACTCTCAGTTAGGGGATCAGGTCTTCCCACATGCAGGCCTCAGCTGTTGGATCGATGCCACTGATTAAAGATATTTTCATTATTGTCACATCTGAGCTGTAAGCGTGTGCCGACAGCTAGCTGCAATGTTAGCTACTGCTGGTGAACCTTAGAAAGATAGTGCTGCACGGCTACTTTACTGCTCATCTCACTTGCAAGGCCCACTGGAATTTCTTTTTCTCCAGAAAACATTTGTTAATATGTAAACTGCAATTACTGTTAATGTGTCTGGTTATCAACCCCAATCCAACTCTAACCTTAACTCTAAGCCCGGGGAATCAGAATATTACCTGCGTATCAGGGAACAAATACAATAATGATTCTGACACACATCAAGGACTATCAATTTTTTTTTGGTCTAAAATTAGAGTTGTGGTAAAATTAACACCCATAATGACTATTTGTATAGCACCAAATCACAACAACAGTCACCTGACCCTGCAATAATAGATAAACATCAAAATTTCATGAAAAATTCCTATTCTGAAATGATCTTACAAAGCTGACCGTTCTTTAGGATACTTTGTAATGATTAATGATTAGTTTCAAAAGACTTACTTACTTATGATATTTACGGACAACCATGTAGTCCAGTTTTTTTCCTTTTTACAGTGAAAAATGTGGTACGAATGTGGAAGTTGGAGAGAGGTTTTGTTCCTCCACATCTTCTTTTATTACTCTTTTGCTTGTCTTGTATATTATTATGCATTTTCTAAGGGGAAATTCCTGGTATTGAGCCGTCCCCGCGGTATTACGTGATGTGGGAGATAAACAAACTGTGCATTGTTGACAGAAGCCGGTTGGGTTACTGAACGCTGGATCGTGTACTGTAGAGAGCAGGAATGCCAGGCAAGAGAATATTTTGTTAACCATCTTGTCAAGGTGCAGTGAACCTGTGGACTGGACATCTGCAACACTGATTTCTCGCTCACAATAAGAAGACTTTTCTATTTAAAACTACATCTGGATTACAGTTTACTGGCAGATGTTTGTCGATCCCTTTCTAAGCACCTCACATCACATTATGTGTAAACTGCTGTTATCATTTTTTTTAATCTAATGTCTTTCATTTTTACAGTTAAACACATTCTTAGAAAACACCTACATGCCCATTAATCCTGCTTGAACCTGGTGAGTTCACTGCTTATGACATCCTCCATAATCTTAATGCTTGTATATACTTTACAGTAGATTGCCCTGATGTCTTCCACGTGTTTGCATAGACAGTTTACAATGCAGCTGACAGTAAGTTCACACACAAGAACTGTAAGGTAGCTATTATTATGAGGAACGCATTATCCTTGTGATGACCACAACTGAGCTTATTTCCTTCTTTAACACAGGACTTTGCACTTTGCCGCTCAGTGTTTGCTCCTGTTAGCACTGCGGTGTGTGTGGTGTGTGTTTGCTTTTGTGTGATTAGAAATTATTAAGGTGAGCTCAGATGGCATCCAGTGTTTCTCTGTGAGTGAGAGGCTCTGTTCATCTCTGCCATAGGCGCTCTTCAGTAAACAAATCTCTGCCTCACTCATTAACAAAGTGAGGCAGGGGCTCGTGTGTGCGTGTGGCGCGAGGTGGCTGTTCAAGGTAAACAAACATTACTAACACCCAGAGTGTAAATATAAGAGATGGGGATTAATCGTGGCTTTAACGACTGATTGTTTTTGAGTTTGTGTGGGTGTTGGTGACTATGTGTGTGGGTGTTTTGTGGCAGAACCTGTGTGCTTTATTCAGTTTGCATCATCCTGTGTCTGTGAGTCGAATCCTTCGGCGAGAGCTTGTCTTTCAGGTTTTCCTACACGCCCACACCCCAGCACTTGGATATAAACACCCACTGGGCGTGGAAAGTTCCTGACACTTTTATAGAACATTTTTTTCCTTTTACAGTCAGTCCGCTGCTCTGTCTGCTAAAGCTGTGTGCTCTGTCCACCTGCTCCACCGAGACCTGTCATCTCTGTGGCAGGCAACAACCATTACGCTTTAAAACACACTCAGTAGACCCAGCATGGCGGAGGAATGTGTCCCCGAGGATTTAGACCCGAAAGAGATGGGTGAGGAGGAGCTGTGGGAGCTGATTAATGACCACCGCCATCGGATCTCATTAGGAGTGCGACCATGCATCTTGATCCCGTACCTGAGGCAGGCCAGGGTTCTCAACGAGATGGACGAGGACGAGATCCTTTCCTGCCACAACCTCACCAACCGCTGCATGAGAACGAGTGAGATTGTCATTGTTTTTATGGATTTTAAAGTCAGTTAAAACTCTGTCCATGAGATGATACAGTGACTGCTGAGTTAAACACTTAGAAAACTGCAGCAACAACTTATAAAACCACCATGTCGCACTGAGTCTGACAGAGTTTCAGTGTATCTGTAAAAACAAAATTCTTCAGATTTAGACTTGTGATTATTTACATTGCTGCTGTTGCTTGATGACATTAACTCAAAGGTTATTTGTGGAGTTTGGAAGTCTCATTCTAGTCTACTATTTCTAGGCCACATGTTGGATCTGCTGAGAACCCAGGGAAAGAATGGTGGTATGGCCTTGCTGGAGAGCTTAATGATCCACTACCCAGCCCTCTATACCCAGGTGACTGGACGCAAGCCCAGCACCGAGCCCTCAAGATTCAGTGGTGAGTGACTCAAAGACTTCATACGTCTTATGGATGTGTTTGTCTCTTTGTTCTGCTTACTGCAACTCTTGAACTCTCTTTCAGGCCTGATAAAATACTCAGAGCTGACTGAGTATCTGGTCCGAGCCGTCACAGGGATGCAGAAAGAGCTGCACGAGGCCCGTAGCGAGGCCAGCAAAATGAGAGCACACTGCACATCTCTGGAGGCGGACATCAGTCAGATGATGGAGCAGGAGATGAAGTCCAGAACCCTTCGGACCGACAACGAACGGATCCAGAGACACTTGTGCTCTTTGCAACGTGAAGTCACCAAGCTGAAGGATGAGAAGTGTGACTTGTACATTCGCTACACGGCAGCGATCGAGGAAAAATCAGCTGTGAACGGGCGGCTCCACGAACTAAACCTGCAGGTCAGCGGATGTCATTAGAGTCTGTTTGTTCACTGCAGGAGACCTTCTGTCTGAGTCTCAAAGCTGTCATCCTTGGGGAAAATTCTCTAAAGGCTGATGTTAAAGAAGTGAAATCAAAGCTTGAAAGGATTAGGCAGTGCCAAGGGAGGCTTTTGTTGTTTTGTGTTCACAGCCTGAAAAACAGTTGTATGCTGTGCTGTGTAAATGTTCTTCTTGAGACCCAGATTCAAGTGACACCACACAAGTAATGTAAGTGGCAGATATTTAGCAAAAAGCCTTGCAGGGGCTTTGGAGTTTAAATTACCAGGCAGAACAAATGAAAGGCAAAAGTGGGAAGTGTTCAGGTTCTTTCCTTCTGTAACATGTCACACTTTCCTTTTTTTAGTTGTACTCTAATGATTCAGCCATCTACTCAAAATCAAAGTCCTTCTGTGTCCCTACATAAAGTGCTGCCATGTTTATCCTCAAGCGAAGATAACAAGCAGGCTCCACACTTCTGATATGCTCCATTTGGTCACACCCTCATAAATGCATTTATTATTTTTTTTCTTTAAACTTTGAATCTTCAGATTTGACCTCTGCAGATTGAAAACAAAACATATTACCGATGCAAAAGACTTGTCACTGGTTTCCTCTGAAGGCACAGCAAAAGCTCTAAACTGCACATATGTGTTGTCGTAAAGATGCTTCAGTATCTACAGTTGTTCCTCCCACAAGTCTGCAAATCTTGGAGAAGTATAGCACATAATTGCTGCTGTTTTGGTGTGAGGCACTATGTTAGCATTATCCACTCAGGAGTGAGAGGTCATTTTGAATGCATTCATAAAAGACTTTTTTTCTGAGTAACAAAATTCTTATTTCCATTATATTCCCCAAAAGCATTGTTTCCAAGTTGATTTGTGTTTAGTATTAGCGTTAGTAGCTGGGGAAGGGAACATTTTCTATGACAGTAAATGTTCATGTTTGAAAAAAAAGCTTGATTAATTTATTAAGAGTTTAATACAACTCATCTGCTTTAGTCTGACTCTGTGGTTGGTTTGGTCAGGACTGACCACAGCCGGCCACGGCAGATGGCCGCCCCTCCCTGAGCCTGGTTCTGGCGGAGGGTTCTTCCTGTTAAAAGGGAGTTTTTCCTTCCCACTGTTGCCAAAGTGCTTGCTCATAGGGCGTCATATGATTGTTGGCTTTTTCTCTGTATGTATTATTGTAGGGTCTACCTTACAATATAAAGCACCTTGAGGCGACTGTTGTTGAGATTTTGCGCTGCTGTGGGCGTCCTGTGATGCCCTGAGCTTTTCTTTTCCATGCACCGCTTTTCTCTCTCCTTGTTTTCACACAACAGTATTGTGTTTAGTTTCTACTAAACTCTGAACCTGGTTCCTTCCCACTGCCACCAAGTGCTCACTCATAGGAGGGTCATCTAATTGCTGAATATAATTTAATTGGCTCCAGTGTCTCAGATTTACTGATTTACTCTTTTTCTTCCTTAACACAGAAGATAAAAACATCTGTTTAGGTGTACAGTGTCTGAAGTCTTGTTTGTCTTGTGTGGTGGCAGGTGTATCAGCTGCAGACTGAGCTACAAAATGCCCAAGCAGAGAAGGAATTCCAGAGGCGGCGGTCACTCAAGTCTGTTTGTCCTGAAGCACCACAGCTGCAAGAGGAAGTCAGGAGCCTGCGCTGCCAGCTGGCAAAGGCAGAAAAACTAGACCCTGTGAGAGCAATTGTTCTTTTTTTGTAAATCACCATTTTTTCACTCGTATTCTTTAGAAGGAGAAATCTTATTTGCCGTTCCTGTTGCATCAGGCTCGTCAGGACATCCTGGCCCAAGACCTGGCGGAGGCCATAGACAGTCAGGCGGAGCTAGCAGAGCAGCTCCGATCATACAGGGAGGAGAACGAACAGTTGCTCAGAGACAAAAAAGAGGTTGGTGTGAATCAATACCACATTCTTCTTTATATAATAGTTGACTTTCTAATGTAACATAGGCTTAAAATTGAAGCTAAATTGGCAAAATATGCGTGTATTTGTCAGCTCTTGGATCAGAACGAGTCTCTGAGCCTCCAGGTGCAGCAGCTGACTCTGGACTGCAAAATTCACCAGCAGAAGAGTACTGTGATCCAGAACCAGATGAAAGAGCTCCAGGCTGAGAGAGTCCAGGTCAGGAAGTGGTAACGGTGCCTCTAATCAATCTGTCCTGGCTTTGATAAACAAATTAATTCACATTTTCAAGCTGCATTTTTCCGCTTTAGACTTTCCTTTACAGAGAGCATCGGTTTTGCTCTGGTTCATTGTCATGCTGTTTCAGTGCGTTCAGTGTCAGATATTACACCGTTCTTGTGTAACTGTCTGTTGCGTGTGTAGGTGTGTGTTTACGTCTCTTTGATACAGGACACAGTGTATGCTCCTCTCTGCTATAATTAATACTTTTATGTTCTCACATGCAACCGTCATAAAGAAATTACTCACTTTAAAGTAATTTGTTATGTATTTAACATCAGTTGTCATTCAGTTGAATCCTTTCCTCCAAAAACAATGAAATGAAAAATTATACCACACCCTAAAAACTGTCAGATTGCATTTAACAGCATTTAATTGCTCCACTGGAAAAGAAGCGTTTGATTTGTTTGACAAGTCTCATGGTTCATACAAGAGTGTGACGCACACACAAGCTGCAGGAATGCTGGTGTTGGAATTCCATAGCACAGAATAATTAAGTTCAAGACTTTACCTTCAATTATACAACTACTTCTATTTACATAATATATTCAGACTTGTATGCATATGAGGTTTTTCAAGTGAGAGATGTATTCCTCACGATGACCTGGGAATACAGTACTTCTATTTTTAAGTTTCCATCGAGTATTGTTTTAGACGTGTGTTTGCCAAAAAGTGTTGAAAAATAGATCGCTGTCTGCTGTTGACGCCGCTTTGACAATCGACCGCATACCACATGCTTGTATCCGAGCCAGCACGCACTCTGATATCTCAGCAAACAGTCCTCGAGGACACGTGCAAGTTATGTTGATATGTTACAGGTGGTGCATGATGGGGATTTTTAGTTGTGGTTGTCACCGCATTGTGTTTTTTACACGAGGCCTAAACTTGGCTCAATTGTGTCCGTGTGTCCGACTAAGAATCAAAGTAGTTTCATGTGTAGTCAGCTCTGTGTAAGCTAAACGACTGTCAAATGACTGTCAATCATTCATGTGCGTCTAGGCTTATCAGTCCAGGGATGAGGCCCAGGCCATGATCGCCCGTGTCCTGGCTGAGAAGGACACCCTGAGGTGCCAGCTGGTGGAGCTACAGGAGAAGGTGTTCAGCTTACAGACCAAGCGCAGCTCTACAGAACTGCACCAGAGCTCCGAAGTAATTTTTTTAAACACACATGTGCTCACATATGTATCACACTGAGGGAAAATGCTATTAATGACTGGCTTCATGTACCTTTAAGGAGACAGCGGGCGGCTGGGACAGTCCGAGTTCCAGCAGTGATGAATGCCCCTTATCATCTCGACGCAGACTCTGCCGCATGGATGCAATTAATCCTTCGATGGTTTCCTGCAATTCTGAGGTGTGTGTGAGTATAGCTGCAAAATGCTCTGTTATTGTTTGCTCACATATTATAAGATAATAACGTATTTTAAATCAGAAGTTTTTGTACAGCTCTCCGTGTCAGAGAATAGTTAATAAAGTCACAGACAACTCAAACTGCACTAAAAGAAAAAACGAGGACTAGGGTCAACTTGTAGACGTTAGATGAGGTGGAGGCGAGGCTGTGGATGGCTGATGTGTGGAGCGGCTGAGGCATTTACAAAGGAATGATTGATAAGAAGTCATCTTAGGCAAAAAGAAAACAGTCCGGGCAAAAAGCAACAAGAGAAACCAGAGCTTATTGTCTAACTGCCTGATGAACACTGTGGCCACTTTGGTAGACTCAGCAATGTAGTGACTAATGGATAAAATGTACAGCTGCCAAGATGAATAGACGAAGAGCAGGTTAGGCTGGTCAACTAAACAGTAAGCGTGACTGAAGCGCCACACCTGAACGCGCTAACACAAATCCCTCTTTTCCTCCACTCACTGCCGGCAGAGCTCTGCCTTGATGCCTTCTGTGAAACAGTTAGGTTAATTTCTTTTAACTTTTTGGCATGAGTACAAGTTATTTATTTATTTATGGTGTTCAACCCCATGCAACCACTACTAAATTGGGTGCTGGCGCATTATCAGTAGGAAGAAAGGTGAGACGGAGACAAGACCAGGCACTAGTGACAACCACCAGTGTTCAAATACCAACATGTGTAATCAAAGCCTGATAGCAGACAAATCAGTTAACCACAGTACACAGCATGGCATGTTCCTGCTTTCCCATTCAAACTATACACTTGTGACACACTGTCACTTTTCTTGTAGTCATGATTTTATGTTCTGTGTCAGTGTGAAGATGGCGCTACGTGTAGTGTGCGATCCCGAAACGCTGAGCCTCCCAGTCCGAAGTCTCTCCGCCGAAGGAAGGAAATTCTGTATGCAGAGAGCAGGTATGTCTGTGTTTCCCAGAAGTGCATGTCAGAATCCCATCATTTCTTTCTTGGGGAAACATTTCACCAGGAAGGATGAATGAGCAGTGTTGCTGACCTCTGCATTCCTTTCTGTTTCTATGATGGCAGAGTTTCGGGTTGATTATTGATTTACAGCAGTGAAAGAAAGGCAGAAGAAAAGTGCGATCAAGAGCAAATTAAAGAACACAAATTTGTTGAGGAGCTACAGACGTTTCATTGAAATCTCAGTGTTTCGCTGTAGTCACAACACCCCACCAAACCAGTCTGTAGATGTTATCTCCATTTATCACACACTTCTTTGCGAACTAAACTCCGCGTAAAGTGCATAACTTCATTGTTGTGTGTGTCCATATTTGTTGGATCTGATGAGGGCGCTTGTCTGTATTTTTTCTTGTAGCTCAGAGGCAGCAGAGACTGACAGTGTGTTCGACGACTTTGTGTTGCTCCCCAGCGGTGTGTATTGAAAGCATTATTTTTCTTTAAATTACTGAATATGAGTGCAGAGATACTAGAAAGAGACCATATTTCTTAGCTTCCCTTCTTCCTCTCACCCACAACTGGAATGATAGCTGCCCCTTCCTGACCCTGCTTCTGCCAGATTTTTCTTCCTGTTACAAAGGAGTTTTTCTTTCCCACTGTCACCAAGTGCTTTCTCTAGTCTCCATATTTCTCGTAGGGGATCATCTGATCATTGTTTTTTTCTCTATTATTAGTACATTCTTTAGCTTATGGCTGTTGTTTGAGAGGAGTTTCATTAGCTTTTGTCCCCTGTTGTGTCTTTGCCAACGTAGAGTGACACATTAACCCTGACACATTATTTCCTGGGAAACAACCCTGATGTCCAATCATTAAACTTTCTCTCTTTTGTTCAGTGGTGAACGAGGGCATGCAGACATTCAGGCTTTCCTCTCGTAGCAGCTCCAGCTCTCACAGGTGAGACAGTGACACGAATTTTTAAATAGAATTAGATGCTACTCGACCAAAAGGGTATGGACACTTTTAAGGACAATCATAAATTGTCAGGCTATTAATCAAGAGAGAAGGACATATGGGACATTATTGATCACTAGCAGGTGAAGTGAAAACAATTCTTCACCAGTTGAGAATTTTACACCACAATAAAAACATCCTCAGTGTCTCAGACCACATTTTTCCACATTTACACTCATAAATGGGACCATATGCCCATTTATTAGAAAATAAGCTGGAAAATAAGCTCAGAGCACTACTAAAATGCTTAATACAGCTTAAGAAGGATTTTCTGTTCAGTATGTATCACTTTTTCTTTTCATAAAAACTAACTATGGTTTCATTAGTGATCAATAATTGCTGAAGAGCTTGAATAACGTCCCTAATTTTCTGTCGTCAGCCTGTCAAGAACCTCAGTCCCTCCCTTCCTGATGCGTTCTCGTCCAAAAGCGATCCGTGTCAGTGGCAGAGTCCTCAGCATCTCCTTCCAGGGTGAGGCGCTGCTCAGCCAGCTGGCAGTAGTGGGCGGCAATAAGACGGGAGTGTTTGTGCATCAGGTGACTGAAGGCAGTGCAGCTCACACTGTTGGCATCAGCCCCGGGGCTCAGATAGTAGAGGTAGGTGCAAATATGTGCATAAAAGCAGTTTTTCTCCTTATCACCTGTTGTGAAGGTGAGTCTCACCACGCAGTTGGTCTGCAGGTGAAGTACGAGAAGAATCAGAAGGCTCTGAGGATGGTGCTGGAAGATTCCACCTTAGAGGAAGCCATGTGGGCTCTTGGCCAGGTTGCAGGCATCTGTCATCTCTCCCTCCGCCCCAGGCAAGACGGTACGTCATATTTCTTGTACTGATTCATCGAGATCTTACACATGAATTGCGTCAGATTTCCATAGTAACTTACGCCATGACCACAACACCATGTTACTGTAACCCTGCATCGCAGCCTTCTATGTAACTTTGCATGTCCCAAGAAATGTAACTACATGTTGGGTCAGTGCATATCACAACCACTTAAAGGCTGCAGTATAGGGATAAAAAGAGTTTCCAGTTGCTGCGTAAGTTAGGACGTAAATTTCCCGCAAAGTCTAAATCAACTTTTAGTCTCTTCATAAATCGCCTATATGCCATTTTAGTGAAGATGTTAGATCTCACTCTATGACATGTCTGCAGTCTTAAAGCCAAAATGTTCTCTGTTATAAATCATCTTCCCCGCAATCATCTAAATGTACTGAAGCTGTAAACATGCCCATAAACATGCAAGAGTATTAGCAGTAGATGCATAGCTGCAAAATAAGACTTTATGGTTACAGCTGACTTGAAACCTTCAGGAAGGAGGCTGCTCTGGATAACATTAAACGGATGTCTGGTCTGTGACATGAGACATCTCCTCATGAGGAAGTAGATACTGAATATGATGAACCT
>VOQK01001182.1:7938-19043 GCA_015052645.1 Benitochromis conjunctus | reverse complement strand
AACACACCTGTTACACCCCCATTCACACACGTTTACACCCCCATTCACACACGTTTACACACACATTCACACACGTTTACACACACATTCGCACACGTTTACACACACATTCACGCACATTCACACACACATTCACACACGTTTACACACACATTCACACACGTTTACACACACGTTTACACACACATTCACACACATTCACGCACACGTTTACACACACATTCACGCACACATTCGCACACGTTTACACACACATTCACACACGTTTACACACACATTCACACACGTTTACACACACATTCACACACATTCACACACACATTCACACATGTTTACACACACATTGATGGGAGTCTTTCTGTCTAACACTCACATGTCAGTGACTGCATCTCTGGGTTCAGTGACACTTTGGTATCAGACCGGAGCATCCGTGTGATCAGATGATCTGAACCACAGCCACAGTGTTTTTATTTGTTTGCTTCCCGTCACTTCTCCAGTATTCACAAACGATGCAGAATTATACCCCTCCTCTACGTGCAGGGCCGGAAACATTGTGATATCACAGTATGAAGGTATGATTTTTCAGTGCTTCCTTTAATATAAATCATATAAACAGAATATTTTTTTCATTTTCATGGACTTTGTATGTGGACCAGGGCAGCAGTGGTTAGCACAAGGTCCTGGGTTTGAATCCACCATCTACCCAGAGCCTTTCTGTGGGGTGTTTGTGTGTCCTCGTCATGTGTGCATCAAAGCCACACAGGTTAACTGGTGATGTGAGAACACCAACTGGGATGGTCTCCAGCCCCCCCACCACCCTGACTTGGATAGGCAGAGAAGGGTGGATGTTGTTTATTGTGATATAAACTCTCTGTGAGGAGGACTGTCGCTGTGACGAGCCAGATTAAACACTTTCACCCACGGGCCTCTGACACGTTTACACTCGCGGCCCGTGCGGCGTATCAGGCCATCGGCGGGTCTCGTTTACTCTCTGAAACTGAAACTCGGACTGGCCAATCTTCACGCTAACATGCTGTGCTGTGCCATATGCTGTGTGGGAAGCGCATGTGAAAATCACGCGTTGGGTTCAGCAGCTGCTCAGTGAGTGTCGACGACTTCACGTGATAACCAAGCTGCAGGAGACGCCGCCCCCCGACGTCTGTGTGAAATAAACGCCTCGTGTCGGTCCAACAGCAGAGTCACCGTTTTATCTGTTTTTCTGATCCTCCATGACTCGCCTCGGCCGCACGCTGCATAACACGTGACTTAATGCCTCGCAAACGTCACAGTGAGGCCTGAGAGTCCACGTGCGTTTCAGGAAATGTCTTTTCCAGCTGCCGCCGCCTCAGTTATTGCCGCCTAATCCGGATGAAGGCCGAGGCCGGGTCAGTCACGGTGTCTTTCAAAGCTCAACAACAGGTGTCTCGATATAAAACGTGATGTTATGTATGAAATGTTAAAGAAGTTCTGAGAATCAGCCCATAGAAATCAACCTTACCTGATTTAAATAGATCATCTTCTCAGGTGTGTACGGACAGCTCCTGCTGTTTTCAGATCTCTCTTCTTCTGTGACGTGTCCTGGATCTGCGTAGGCGTGTCCGAAATGAACAAAGCTGCAGTAAATCTAGCAAATGACGATTTTATGAACGGGGCCTCAGAAACTGTCGAATCAACTCGCTGCCACGACGTGGCGCCCCCCAAAGTTGAAGCCTTTTGCACCGCCCGCCTCAGACGTCTCCACATGATGTTACCATGACGAGAGGAGCAGACAGACTGCTGTCACTCTCATTTCAGAGCAAGGCCACAAAGAAAGCTCCCACACATCTGTGCCGTGCCATTTAACCGACTGTCGTTGCTTCTGTTTCCCCTCATTTGCATTTTTTCTGACTGGCTGCAGGGCGCTGACGGGAAAACCTGCTACTGTGTGTGTTAATGTTTCCTTTTGTGTCGTTCATAATATTCTTCTGACCTTTTATGGAAAAAGTGAACAGCCTGGCACCGTGAAAACAAGCTCCTGATCTAATGAGCACTCTGGTTTTCCTCTGAAGCCACGCAGAGATTACATTCCATGTAAACTGGAGGGTGGGACATTTAGTGAATACATTACATTTTGTTTCAGTGAATATGACCTTTACTCTATTTTTTATTGCGTTCACTGTAAGTGGAGCACCATCAATAACGACAGTATATGTAATCAGCATTTTAACAGTGTTAAACGTGTTCCTCTCACAGAGAATGCTTCCTGTGTTTCTTCAGCCTGTAGGGACACGTGGACTGGAAAAAGTCGGTGTTCTTAATATTGTTCAGGTATTATATTTATTTTGGTCAGGGATCATCTGAGAAAGGAGAGACGCGAGCAGCTGAACAGGGAATCAAACACACGGCTCCTTCACACAGACCTCAGGCCAGTTTAGATAGAAGCGTGGCATACGAAGCAGGAGCGACGTAACGGAGCGAGGAGATGTGGTCGAGGTGACTTTATGGGCAGACTCCTGATAGCGTCCAGTTTTAACTCACAGACAGTGATGGTGAGCTTGCAGACATCTATTTTCTCTCGTTGTGTCGCCCGGCACAGATGTTCACGTCCTGCGTGTGATCGCGCCGTGTTGAAACGTCGCTTTAGTGCAAATTAGCCGTCGGCTGCTTCAGACGTGCTCGTCTGACGGTTGAGCAGCTCTGCCCAGAACTTCTGCGCCTGCTTGAATCACCACCCGAGGAGAGGAAGCTCACGTTTGTGTCGGTGCAAAACTCTGAAATTCAAACAACAGACGATCTAAAAATGGTTTTGAACAACTGTTTGAGGTTTCTGTCAGCAAGCACAATGTGGAGCAAGTTGTAACTGCCGTAATTCCCCCTCTCATTAATTTTGGTGTTTAATAATCAAATGGAAAGAATTAGAGGAAAAGCAGAGAGAGACATCCTGAGACCCGGTGCTGCCGCCGTGGTCGCTGCAGCTCGCTGAGGAGGGAAGTGCAGCAGAGAGCCGGGATGCCAGCTGTGAAACTGCTGCAAATGAATTTGCATATCAATGCTCCCATCCTGCAGACTTTGGTCCAGTCAGCCTCGCCGCAGAGGACAGCTCAAACAAACATCCAGTCGCCGTATGGTTAGAAAAAGTGACGGCAGCTCCAGACACTCTGAGGTGGAAACACCGCAAGCTATGACGTCTGTCGTACGGGGCGGTAATAGATACTGAGGTAGTAAGCAATAAAGAGTCCCAGTGTGCTAATGTGTAATCGTACATGTATGATCTGTCAGTGTTACGCTGGATCAGCGGCAGGTTGATCTCACTAATCGTTTGTTTGATCAGCAGAGGAGGATCAGGAGATAAAAAGTCCTTCACAAGCTTTTAAAGGTCCTCTGTGTCCCTTCAAGTGAAGACAGTTTGACTTTGTCAGGTGATGAACTCCACGACATTTCAGCAAAGAGGCGGATTCATCTGCACAGTGGGGGCCGATGTTTGACAGGTTTCTGATGTCATAAAAACCATTCTGACAGTATTAGGGTCATCACAGCGACACAAGCTGCTTCGCAGCATCCTCCATTTTTGGGCTCCGTGTTACAGATGAAGCACGTGATCGAGGCGCTTTCTTCACAGAGGTCAGGTTTAGGACTTGAAGACACACTGTGCGCGCACAACAACATAATGAAGGATTTGTTGCAGCGGGCTGTATTCGCACTGCCAGCAGCTCTAAGAGTCAGGCTGTGAAACGGGCTGCCGGCTGGACGGTGAGCTCCGTGTAGATCTGTAGTGTTTTGCTCGGCTAAAAGTTATCAAGGCTGACAAGCGTCTGACTGGCCGAACTTTACACGGATCGAAGGACATTTATATTTTATAACATAGTTACCTCGTGTAGATTGAAGTGTGGTTGCATGTAGGATTTTTTTCATCAGTTGAATATTTTCTCCGTGTTGAGAATAAGGAAATATCTTCTGCATGAAGAGAATCCACAGGATGTGTTTTTGTTTTTTCAGAAATGAATGTCAGACGTGGCGTGCAGCAAACAGGCCAAATGACCCTGAGCAGAGCTGCAGCACAGCGGTGCATCCCGGCACGTCTACCAACACTGAGCTCCACATTTGACTTTAACCAAACTTTGCACTCTCCATAGTCTTCTTTCCTCATAAACACTCTAGATTGAGATAAATTATAATACATATTTGTAATGAGTCACTCTTTAACCCAGATCGATGACACGTTCAGGCCCACTCTTTGATCTTCTTCCTTTCAGCTGCTCCCTTTAGAGTTCTCCAC
The DNA here is from genome assembly GCA_015052645.1 of Benitochromis conjunctus. Classification (NCBI taxonomy): domain Eukaryota; kingdom Metazoa; phylum Chordata; class Actinopteri; order Cichliformes; family Cichlidae; genus Benitochromis; species Benitochromis conjunctus. The sequence goes on along the minus strand of VOQK01001182.1, from coordinate 14,788 downwards.
AGTGGATCAGCTGCCTCCTCCTCCTGCTATCCCAGCATCCTCCTCTGTCACACCGACCCTCTGCATGTCCTCCTTCACTACATCCGTGAACATCCTCTGAGGTCTTCCTCTTTTCCTCCTGCCTGAAAGCTCCATCTTCATCCTCCACCCTCCCTTCTCTGCACACGCTCAAACCCTCTCAGCCTGACTCTGAGCTGTCCATCTGATGGACTCGTTTCCTGTCTCACTCCCAATCAACATCTTCAGCTCAGCCTCCCGTTGTTTCCTCAGCGACACCGTCTCCAACCATCCACCACAGCAGGTCTCACCACCCTATTGTAAACCTTTCCTTTCTCTCTTGCTGCTCTCCTCCAGCATTGTTGGACATTATAGAATAAACAGCACTCTAGTCCACAGGTGTTAGTGGAGGGGCTCCATATGTTCTGGAGAGGGTGTCACCCCTTGCCCCGCTTTAGACACACCCCTGTTGGAAGATAAAACCCTTCAGTATTTATGAGTGGGACATTTCCTGATGGACTAACTGGATCTTCTTTTAATCACAGAACATATTTCACTCATCTAAAAACAACCGAGAGCATCAGGACATGAGAACAGGAAGTGCTAAGCTCGTGCTCTAATCTGAGGACTCAGTGCAGCCAAGTTGTTTTTACTACAAAGAAAAAAAGCAGACAGATAGTGGTGAATCCGGTTTGAGTGCTCAGTCGTAGACCTGTGCACCGCTGCACTCTCGGTCGCTCGGTCCGGTGTTTCTGAGCCCTGCCCTGCTGACCGAATATCAATCTGTCCGTCCGATAAAAGTCAGAATGCCCTTAAAGCGCTCTTCCGTTTTACTAATGGTGCTTATTGTAAGCAGCGTCTGTGCCCTCAGCTCACAGTTTTTATTTGAGTTAATGGTGTAAAACAAAAAGCCAGGTCCCTTTTTAGCCGGGGCAGAGAGAGGGAGGGGGTGTTGTTTGCATTTTCTCATGCCCCGAGTATGACCATCGATCAGTGAGGTTTATAATCATCATCACTCAGAGACCCAAACTGCTCGTACTTGTTAGGACGTATTCTGCTTTTAGCTGACGTAGAGGTGTCACACGGCCTGACCCGCGTCCCCCCCCCCCCCCCCCCCCCCCCCCCCCCCCCCCACACCCGAGCTCTGAGGAATCCACTTAGCCATCCTGCTCGACGTTAAGTAGAGTACAGTCGGGAATTCAAATAAACACCGAGGGCCTCTGAGCCTAAACACATACCTCATCACTGTGGGACACGTAAATGAGTATGGGTAAGACCTCTGAAACAACTCGGGTTTTTTTACAGTGTTGCTCAGCTATTAAAGTATTAGAGGATAATGGTGAAGCTTAAACTCAGTGACTGACTCATTAATGTCAGATTCACAACAATAGCATCTCTACATATGTAAATATCGCCGGTGTTAGATAAAGGAAGCCGCTACAAACTACCAGCCGAGACGGGCTGTCACACCGAACCCTCTGAAAGTCCCATTTACTGAGGCTTCGCCATCACTTTTCCCACGCACATGAATATGCAGATGTGCCTTACACCTTTCCAGTGGCTACAGGGTGAGTCCTGGTCAGACCTGGTCACTGTAAAAGAATCACACAATCCAAGCACCTACATTTCTTTCTTTCATCTGTCTTTAGTTTCAAGTCTTGCTGAAAACAACATGATGCTCATGTTGGAGATTTCCTGTTACGCCCCCAGCCTGAAGGTGTCCTAGACATAACATGACTCCTGACTCCTCCCACTCCCAAGAAAAGTTAAGCAGCGTGGAACGATTCAGGATGCCGAGCAGCAGTTTCCAATAAACATCTTCAAAATGCTCTCATCTGCCAACAAAGACACCAGGAGCACATCTTGGCTTTCAAAGTTCACTAATGGCCTGGTCATGCTTTTCACTTAAACACTCAAAGCTACGTTAGGTGCAGAGGAGCCAATGAGAGGAGCAGGCGGCTGTTGGCTGGACCTTCTGCAAACCTAGTCCTCAGCAGATCGTAACGTCAGAAAAATATAACCTGAGATGGATTACACATGACATATTAAACTATCTCATTATTTATTTAACTCAAAGTGATTGTGAAGTGAAATTCTATTCTTGAAGAACGAGCTGGCGTCTGTCCTCGTTGGCGTTGTGTTAACACACCTGAAGCACCTGTACTTAGCACTCCACCGCCTCATTAGAACACGGTCAGGTCAGGCTGCAAACAAACAACACAGCACCAGCCGAAGTGCAGCGTCACAAAACCTGACTGGTACTGTGTCTGTGTTACATAGGGTCAGTGATTTCATTGGGTATTTCCCACGCTCTCGTCGCAGTGGCTCTGGGCCCTTCCAGGTGGATCCACGAACCACCAACAGTCACTGAAGGTTTCAGTCAGACAGTTTATTGATGAGCTTCTTCCTGCAGCTCTAAACTGATCCGTTCAGCTTCCAGAGCTGAGACGTGAGAATAATGTCGTTTTTATAAGGAACACAAACACCTGTCCTTACTCGTTTCATGCACTGACATCATATCATTTCATTACATGAAAGTGGAAACATGAATGAAGAAAAAAACTGTAATCAATTAGCTTGAAAGATTCAAAATCAAATAAATCAAATGAAGTTTGTTGGATTTCCGTATTAACTAGAACAGGTACAGCGTCTTAAATAGTGACACTTATTTCAGCGTTTAGTGATAGAGAGGAAATGTTGGGCAAAAGATGGAGCTGCCAGGGTGGAGGAAAAGAGGAAGACACAGGTTCACGGATGTAGTGAAGGAGGACATGCTGAGTGTTGGTGTGACAGAGGAGGATGCTGGGCTAGGAGGAGGCAGCTGATCCACTGTGGTGACCTCTAAAGAAGATGAATTGTTCCTCCTAAGTTTCTTGAACTTTTATTATGTTGAAAAATGTTTTCCATACAATTTCTTCTCCAATAAAAATTCCCCATATTGAGAAAAAATGTCATCTCTCTTTGATTCTTAACAGAGCTCAAGAAGCAGGGGCCCAAAGACTCCCGAAAAGGCGCTGTGAAGAACCAGGTCAAGCAGCCGGTGCGACGCCCTGCAAAGACTGGAGGCTACGAGGAGGGGATTAAACAGTGTCCCGCTCTCATTAGCACGCACAACATCTACATCCAGACCCGTAAAGAGAAGCGTCTCCACCTGACCGTTGGTGGCCACGCTTATCTTTTACCCAACACCTCTGTGGTCATCAAATGCCCCGTCAGAAGGTTCCCCAAAGCCTACATCCGCTGGCTCAAAGATGGAAGCGCCTTACCCAGCTCCCAACGCCTGGGCGTCACCAAATCTGGCTCTCTGAAGATCCAGTTTCTGGAGCCAGAAGACACTGGGGTGTACAAATGTGTGGCAGGACCTGCCTCAGATATTTTCACTCTCCAACTGATAGGCAGTGACAGCAGGTTGGCAGGTAGACCATCTGCTACCAGTCCCAGCTGGGAGGAGATGCTGCCCAGCTGCTACAGCCACAACTCAGTCCTGAAGACCATACGACCTGGGGCCCGGGTTTCTCTGGTGCCCACTGGTGGACAGGAGGCCTCTCTGCAGCCACGGGTGGAGGAGAGACTGATAAATGTCACGCTGCAGGCTGATAGAGGAGAGATCCAGCAGGAGCAGGCCTCAGAGCTCATCTCCTCACTGCTGACCCACATGTCTCCTGCCCAGCTCTGGACCAGAGCCACGAGGAGAGGAGGACAAGCTAAAGGTAATCAGAGACCCAGCCGGCCACATTGTGCAGGAAGGGTTCCAGAATACCTTAAAATCCTCCTTGTGATGAAAGTTTGTTGAGGAACAGAAAGGGAAAAATAGAGAACAAGGGAGCAGGAAAAAGGGACTAAAGGGAGGTGAGCAGGAAAGAGGTTAGCTGGTCGGTGTGTGGGTTGGTAGTTAGTAGGTAGGTTGGATGGTCAGTGGGTTGCTCAGACGCTGGGTTGGTGGTTCAGTCAGCTGGTTGAAGATTGGTGTGGCGAGATCAGGCGCCAACACTCATCCTGCCAGATATCGCCTTTTCACTGATTCTGGGGCTTGATGTGAACTTCCTGATGTTCATCTACACGACTGATTGAACTGCACTGCTGCGTGTTTGGCTGACGATCAGGTGTACTGGTGTTCCTAATAAAATGCTCAGTGTTTGTTGTGATTGCTGATACAATCCCATCAAAGCAGAGGGAAAATAAATAGAAAAAGGTGTCTCTCCAGGTCATCGGCTGACCTTCCTCAGTCTCGTTTGTCGGGATGACCTTTTTTTTTTTGGTCCCTGATTCGTCCACAGACAGGCTGCCCAACTGGTCCGAGCACTCTCCACTGGAGACGGCAGCAAAGAGCCCAGCGATCATCAGACAGCAGCAGAGCGTCCCACCGACCTTTCAGAAGAACATCAACGTCAGTATCGGACAAAGCGCCCTCCTCACCAACGCCACACGGTCGCTGACCATCCGGTGCCTTGCGGAGGGATTCCCACCTCCCAAAATTAGCTGGAGCAAAGACGGCGCTCCGCTGCAGCACTCTGACAGGTAACGGAGCAGAGCTAGCTGACACGCTGACTGTGACTAATCGTTGACATGTTTTATTTGTCATGTGATATTTTTTAATTTGAGTGGATTCTGGAAGCTCCCTGTTAGAAGCTCCCTGTCAGTTACAGTGAGTCGACAGGATGCTTTTCAGTTTGTCAGAATCGGCTTTTCAAAATAAGACCCCACATGACAATAAAAGTTGTCTATTGATGTTTACTTTTTTTCAAAAATAAAAGCGTCTGTATGGTAAAATAAGATTATTTCAGTTGTATGACAAATTTTTATTATAGTTTTAAGGATTTCAAAATTAAGTTTCAAAATTAAAGCCTACAGATAGTCAAAGGACCTTACTAGACACCTTGAAGTATCCTAAAATGTCAAAATAAAAGATTTTGACAAAAGGAGCATACTGGGGCTCCAACATTTACTGGCTTTTCAAAATAAAGTGTCTACTGTTTCCTATTTGGCAGAATTGAAAGCATCCAACATGAGAACGTGTTTGTCTGCTGGAATCAACTTAAACAGTTAGCTTGTTGCATTTTCCTGTGATTTACTGACGTGATGCTGCCTTCAGGGTCCAGTTCTGGATGTATTTAGCCCACGTGCAGTCAGTCAGGTGTTTGCCTCCTGTGCTGTGTCCCGTGTGAACGATGGAGAAGAGTAGAGATGAGAAAGCACCTTTCCTCACCTGCCCTGCTCCTGGATCTTTGCGTTCGCTGCCTCTCACCTGTTGCCTCTGCCTTCATCATTTCTCCAACGGCAGCATGTTAGCTGCTCTCTTCCTCCTCCTCCTCCTCCTCCTCCTCCTCGCTCTGTTAATTAGCTACAGCTCGTGTTTCTCTTTGTGATCTTTTCCAGCTGCGACAGATGAAGCCTGGAAATATTCAGAGTGAATTAATTGGGAAGCTAATTAAACTGGTGGATCTCCCCGGCCTTCCCACTTGTTTCCTGTTTTGCTAATACCCCTGGTTCACAGTGACTCCCCAGCAAGTCTTTGAGAGAGACTGAATGCGTGTTTTTCACTTCCACAAGCAGCCGGTGTTAAGTAGCAGTCACAAGTTACTGATACCGCCTCGGTAGATTAGCTTCTATGCCAGGCTAGTTACAGCAATCCTGATTAGCTCTGCTTGTTTATTTTAAGAGTGCGGTCTCTGAGCCTGACAGGAAGTCATTTATCAGTTCTGATCAAAGGTTTGCACACGTGACCGTGATACCTACTGTGAGGTAACGGCAGTAGAAAGGAGAATAGCTGGTGCATTGTGGGAGGACCCAGCAGCCTGAGCCTAAAGCAGCGTGACTGAAGGAGGGTTCAGACTCAGCTGATCCAGCCCTCGCTGTGAGATTCATCAAAGAGGAAAGTTGTTCCTGTCACGCAGTCCTGGACTGCCGGGACTCGGCGTAGCTCAGCGTTAACAGTGACTCACACTTTTCCACCAATGAGAGTGTCTGCTGTAAAACAAAGCTGCTCTTAGGACAGGAAGAAAACTCTGGTGTGGACGCAAACAGTCGTTTGCTGCCAACCCGTTTGTGCCGCACAAACACTGACGGCTGTAATCTCAGGAACACACACTTGTGCTGGAGGTAACCTGTGTGAGTGTTACGCAGAAGTGTGTGTTCCAGTCAGCACACATCACTGACACAACTATGCATATTGTAGCATAGTGTTGTGTTGGTGCCAGCATTACTACACAGGAGAGTTATTTCCTAATAACTCTCCGTGTGAAGGTTTCCGGCCTTCGCTGACCCACTCTACACTGGAGTGGACACACAGTGACATATTTTGTAATGATAATTGTTTGTTTTTTAAAGACATCTCACACTGTGTCATGAAATGAGAACGTACACTTACACAAAGGTGCGTCATTGTTAAAGCATTTATGGCTGCAGCTCATTGGCACTGACGTTTGGCTGTTTGAACTGAGCTTGAATATTTAAGTTCACTGCATCCTGTCTGTTTTTGGGAACAGGGATGTGATTTCATTATTTCTGATCGTGTAGACATTCACTGCAGTTCGACGTGACCTTCGTTGGATTAAGAGGCGATGCTGGCACATCGGTGTGTCCGTCTGTGGGACCGTCGTCACGTTTTCACGGGTTTATTGTGAATGATTTATACGGCTGTGCCGCTCACTGATTTATAAACTCAGTCCCTCTACAGATGAAAGTTTTGGCTCATGAGGTGAGCCAGCACATTTTATCAGTGGGTTTATTGACTTTGAGCCGCGATGCTCATTTTAAACGCCCGTGGTCACGATGCACTGTTCGGCACTTCGGCTGGCACGGGAGTGACACCTCGCTGAGTAGCTCTGGTCCAATGAGTACTGATGATGCTCTG
>VOQK01001180.1:38697-50145 GCA_015052645.1 Benitochromis conjunctus | reverse complement strand
GGACACAAAAATGACTCACATTTTTGACCCACACTCGATTTTTGTGTCGCTCATTTATAATCAAATTTGTAGTAATTTCCTTTTGCTGTCATTTTGTGTCACTTTGTAATATAATTGTGTGGCTTTGAGTGTCTCTTAGTGGTTTTGTTGCATTTTGTTTCTGGTCAGTTTATGCTGTTTTCTGTGTCTCTTTTTTGGTTAATGTGTCTTGCGGTTGCAGTCATTTTATTCTTTTAATTTTTACGTCTTTTTTGTGATTATACTACGATGTTTCTTTATGGTTTCTTTTATTTTCTTTATAGTGGGTATTGGGCCTCCAACAGGGCTGTCTTTATCTATACTTAGATTTTATGGACAGAATCTGTGACATAGCCAATTGGCAGAAGATTTCCACTTTCCACCTGGCCTGAAGATCACATCTCAGCTTTTTGCAGATGATGCGCTTCTGTTGGCTTCATCAGGTGGTGACCTCCAACTTGTGCTGGAGTAGTTCATAGCCAAGTGTGAGCCCGCAGGAATGAAAATCAGCACCTCCAAGTCTAAGGCCATATTTCTTAGCTAGAAAAGATTGTAAGTGCCCACTGCAAGTCAGGGACAAGTTGTTGGCCCAAATATCTTAGGGTTTTGTATCAGATGAGATTGCAGATACACGTGGCAGAAATGAGTTTGCGCCAAAGGTTGGTTGGGAGCTCAGAGTAGAGCCTTTACTCCACATCCCTATATAATGTGGAGCAGATTTAAATAGGATATAATCTGTCATTTGTTTACAAAGTCTCTTGATGGAACAGGAGCGTCATGTAATAGATGGTAACAGTGAAAATGACAGAACTGCTCAAAAACATGCATACACAATTGTATCCACATGGCCATGTTTGAGTGATTCAGTTCGGATTGAACATTTATCCATATGTCCCAGTTACCACATGGCTTATGGTCTTAGAGGTTTAAACAACAACAAAACGATTCACATAATAATATCAGGTCAATACACTTTTATTTCATAATGCTTGTTCCAGTTCCTATAGGCCTTATGTTGTAGTCAGTAATCCTAAATGCCCCTCCATCCATACTGTCTCATCCTCTTCCTCTGTTTACACTGAAATGATATCTTCTTGTTCTGTGTCCTTTCTCAAGGGTGAGACGATGGGGTGCATAAAGAGCAAAGAGGACAAAGGCCAGACAATGAAGTATCAGCCAGAAAACTCCCAGGCATCTGACACCAATGCCACCACCACGCCTCACGTCGGTCACTACGGACCAGAACCCACCCAGCTGCAGCCGAGTCAAATTCCGTCATCTTCCTCTGGCTCAGGGGCTGTAAATTTCAACCACACCCTCACGCCGTTTGGTGGCTCCTCATCTGCCATTACTCCCTTTGGAGGAACGTCATCTTCTTTCTCCGGTCCTGTGTCCAACTCATTCTCTGGTTCAGTCCCCAGTGAGTAGAGTTTTACTGCGTGATGTAATTACTGCACTGATCAAGGTGTTCATGCAAAATGTAACCACTGTCTACTTAAATCTTGATTAGTTAAAGGACCATACCAGGGTTTTTATATTATCCATTTGCTGCTGACTGTAGACAGATGTCTACATGTTGCTTCTGTCTCACACCAACTGCAGACATTCATGTAACATCATGCGCACATCAAGATTTGTCCACCATATTAGACCCGTTTGCCAGGGAAATATTTATTCCCCTTTTCACATGCCTGTGTTGATGTTGGGCCTTCAGCCTATTCCCTGCAGAAGAGAAGATAGAAATCATATACATTTTTAAAGCACTTTGTTGTCAGTTCTGATGTTTTCCAGTTCAGTCCCAATATATGTATACCGCAAATGGAGAACAGATTATTCACTGTTGGCTCTTTAGTCGACGTGTCTCATAATCCTTCACTGTGTAACTGGAGAGTTAAGCAAACAGACACCAACATGGGATCGTAAATCTGCCTTAAATCAGGCTTTAGTTTTATTTCATCAACATTATGTCCTCTTTGTTTTCTGCTAATGCAGTCCACTTTTAACTGTGATATTGCTGGACCAGGTTTGATGTCCTGAATATTGATTTTAATGTTACAATGAAATTAACTGAAAGAGCTTTATGAAATAGAAAATTCCCATCACAGTCAGTGATGAGACAGTCAGGAGCAGAAATGCAAAGTAAACATAATTTGTATTACTGTAAAAGATAAATGGGATAAAACATGCAAACATTATTAATATTAGGCTTAGCCTGGTCAGTATGCTGATCTGGCTTTACAGTGTCTCAGCTAATGCCGGTCGTTGTTATTTTAAGTTGTTGGCGATAACACGGGTCCAACTATCGGCTCTGATCACACAGCTTACAGCGATCCTGAGAGCCCTCCTGTTTAGGTGGGATTTAGGTTGTAATCCTCCTCCATGATGGATTATCTGCTCTCAGAGGGGGATAAAGGTGGCACTGCCATGGTATTTGCTTTCTGCAGGTGATAATGGAATTACTGTTGACAGCATTGTTGTCAGTGGTAGGTATATGAATATCATGTCTGGGCATATGGCTACACAGTAGGCAAAATTTTTCACAAGATGGTGATATTGCATGGAAAGATAGAGCTCCTGGGTTCTCAAAAGTGATATACTAATAAACTTTATTATTATATGGAAAGCAACACTGTCCAATAAAACCATTTTTTACGCTGGCAGTTGTTTAACATGTGTGTAAATTTCACTGTCTGTCTTGATAGCATCTATTCTCAGTCATATTTCCATGCTGGTAAGACACAAACATTACCGCCATCACTGTGTGCTCTTATGTTATTCTTTTAAAATTGTTTGTCTCTTTTTATGTTGTTAGGTGGCGTTACATTCTTTGTGGCCTTGTACGACTACGAAGCCAGAACGTCAGATGACCTCACCTTTAAAAAAGGAGATCGATTCCAGATCATCAACAACACGTAAGACTCACTCCAGTTTCTCTCTCAGTTTACGAAGCGCCTGTATGAAAATGCTTCCTCGTGAGTACTGCTGCGATTACCAGATGCCTTTCTTTGTCTCAGCAATGCTCGGCTGCACCTGTTCGGTGTGTGTCGGCCTCAATGAATGAGTTAGATTGCCACTTGTTTCCTAATGCCAGCATTCTACTGGGAACTGTGCACTTGTGCTCTGGCAGAAATGTTGCCCGGGTTTATAGTATTGTAATGTAAAATAGATTAGTCTCATTCAGTCCCGTTTTGATGGTAGCATTTAGTGTTAAATGCATTTTAAAGACTGATTTTGAATCAAATTATGAGGTTTACCAGTGCAAACAACACTGAAAAGAATTGAAAGTATCTCAGTGTCATAAATGGTGGTCCACAGGGCTTACCCAAAATGTATAAGCAATCATTAACAGTTTTTTCTGTTCCAGGTATCAGATACACTGGTATTTGATTATCAGTCCTTGGTTGAGTGTTAATTGAACAAGTCATTTGTCTCATCTCATGTGTCGCTGTCACACTGCAGAGAAGGAGACTGGTGGGAGGCTCGCTCCATCAACACAGGAAAGAAAGGCTACATCCCAAGTAATTATGTGGCTCCTGCTGATTCCATCCAGGCTGAAGAGTAAGACCTTGTTGCTGCTTCTTATAACCTCATTACTCGAGCTATGACAGCTGCACCAGGAAGCTATGACCTCATATTGCACAAAGCATGCTATTCAACATTAACAGCCTTTAAAAAGCTTTATGATGTGATTGTGACATTCAAAGGAAGGGAATGCATTAAATGTGTTACTGTTTTTTTGTTTTTTTGTGTGTTTTTACCATTCAAGTTCTTAGTCATTTCTGAGCATTTTATTCAAATGCTCTTTCTTTGCAGGTGGTACTTTGGTAAAATGGGACGCAAAGATGCTGAGAGGTTGCTGCTGAATCCAGGGAATCATCGAGGGACTTTCTTGGTCCGAGAAAGTGAAACTACTAAAGGTGATTATCCTCAGCAAAGTGGGAGGAGTCGTTTCCGGGCATGCACGGATTACAATCTAGCATGGTCTTAGTTCAGGCAAGCCACGAAGTCGAGCTGAGCTGCGGATGTATCATTTCAGGTTCAGTGTTATTTCTGTTGTCATTGATGTCTGTCGTGCTGGGGTTTTGTTCTTGCTGCTGCTCCCCCCACCTTCAGCTTTCTGCATATAAGTGGGGAAAAGCAGGGAAGACCCAAGACAGAAACTTATCGCCAAATATAAACTACTGCAAATAGAAATAGCAATGTTTATTTGACTAAAGTGGTCCAGGCTGAAAATCCTGTTGCTGCATGGATCATGCTAGTCCATAGCAACTGAAGCGCTTAAAGACCTCGACTGATACAGAACTTTCATGAGTTCATGGCAAATATAAGCAATGGCATAATTCATAATTTTGCTATGTTAAAAAATGCTTATATGAAATGGATTCACCTCGTTTAATCACTTCACTTTCAGATTCTGGGTGGAAGGTGAGTGGGTTTTTCAACTATAATAATATGATAGAATGAGACCATTATAGTTGTTAGTGTTAGCATTAGTGAGTCTTTAAAAAAGATGGACGTCCCTACCCTGACGTCACGTACTGATTTTAGCATTTGAAGCTTCAACATTAGCATTTAGGTTGCTACAATGGCCTCCAATGATATTTGATTAAAAGCCCCTTAGTACCTCAACCAGATGCCTTTGCTATCCTTCCTGTATAAATCTGGTTGGATATTTGACCACTCTTTATTTAAATCGGTTAATTTGCTGGCACAGACCCGGCTTTTAAATATAGTCCATAAATTATTGGTTGGGGTGAAGTTGGAGTTTTGCAAAGGGTATTCCAGAAGCCTAATGTTAGCCCTGCTCTGATGTGTGTTTGGGATCATCGTGCTGGAATAACCAATTGTGTCCATGTTTCAACCATCAAGCTTTTGAACTGAGGTGATGTTGAACAATTTGGAAGTAGTCCTCCTCCTTTATTATTCCATCAACTTTGTATTGTACCAGTACTACTGGCAGCAAAACAGCCCCAGAGCATAATGCTTCTACCACCATGCTTAACAGCTGACAGTGTTCTCAGATTTGAAAGCCTTTCCTTTACCCCTCCAAACATACCTCTAGTTATTGTGGTCAAATAGCCAATTCTTCGTCTCGTCTGACCATAAGATTTTTCTTCCGAATCGATTTGCCTTGTCCCTGTGGGCAGGTGCACATTTCAGTCCTGCATGAAGGTGCTGATTTTGGAGCAAGGGCTTCTTTCTTGGTCGGTCAGAGCCAATGTAGAACTGGCTTCACTATGGACAGTGATGCAGGAGTTACAGGAGTTTTCAGTTTATGGCAGGCTCCAGCCTTGACTTTGATTTTCAGCCATGGAGATCACCCATTGGTTGGACCTCGTTACATTTACTGATCACTTTGATTACGATACATTTGAATTCATGCTGTCACATTAATGGATGCATGTGTCACAGCTACGTCTTTACCATATTCTTCTCACCAACTCTGTTTCTAATTTGCAATAAGATTAAAGTATAATTCACATTTGCTGTTTCTCATTTAGAAGAGTGAGCTTTCTCTTAGCCTGTGTGTGAGAAGGGTGGGGGCAGCAATCATTTTCTGCAGCACCCTGTAGCGCATGCGGATGCATAGATCCTGGTACTAGTTAAAATAGTGAAGAGAACAAAACCTGCAACAGTTGTTCAATTTGATCTGAATAAAGCCACGAGGAAGACTAATGCAGCCGCTTGAAAAGAATGAAGCAGTCAGCAATGGTAAGTACTCCCTGTAAAAAATAATTGCCTTTTGTTTGACTTTGGCTTTCAGGCTGTTGTGGTATTGAAGTATTTAGCATCAGAAACTGATGGAAGAAGCATAAGTCTCCAAAGCAATGGAGGACACTTTTTTTGTGCTAAGAATAACATCTTTGTAAGAAAAACATAAATTCACAGCAGTAAAAAAGAAAAAAAAAAGCCTGAGGAAACCAGAGCTTTACCCTAGTTTGGAAGCCATGTTTTTTTAACCACAACAAAGGCAAATCACACACAGTTGTACTTAGATAAATGACAACCACTTCCTGTATGTCCTTCAGGTGCTTATTCTCTTTCAATACGGGACTGGGACGAATCCAAAGGAGATAATGTGAAACACTACAAGATCCGCAAGCTTGATAATGGGGGATACTACATCACTACCAGAGCACAATTTGACACATTACAGAAGCTCGTGAAACATTATACAGGTATGTACACAGGCAGCGCTCCCTGCTCACTCCCTTTTTCTGTGTCATCTCATTCATTATTCATCACAGTCGTTCTTCATACCTCGAGGAATTATCCTGAAAATGACTCTTACTCACAGCTGCTGCTCTGTGCTCGCAGTTTGCCGTGCTTCCTTAGGGTTACCACGGGAGATGAATGGCCTTTAATTTTAATAACAGTTGATGGTGCTGTTATAATTTTGAAACTCACACCTCCTCGTCAGCCCGAAGAGGGCTGAGGTTAAGTCTCTGTGATCCCACTCCATTTCAGCTTGGCTCTCGAGAGCTCTCTGGTGTGTTAAAAAGCCACTTCATCTCATTTATATTTCATCGCAGCTGGGATGAGTGCATCTAAAGTCATCCACATCAAATGGAACGAGTTGATGGCTGAAACTTTATGACACCGAGTCCTGCTGGTTAACAGACTTGTGTGTATTGGTGTGTAGCACTGCTAGGTGTAATGTATCATTTTGATCTCTCTCTCTTGCTGTCTCTGTCACAGAGCATGCTGACGGGCTCTGCCACAGGCTCACCACAGTTTGCCCCACAGTCAAGCCTCAGACTCAGGGCCTCGCTAAAGATGCCTGGGAGATTCCCCGGGAGTCGCTACAGCTGGAGCTCAAACTGGGCCAGGGCTGCTTTGGAGAGGTTTGGATGGGTAAGGCCAAAGCAGCCACAAGTTGTTTAGTAATTATCTATATTTATGTACATTGGGAAATACAGAATAAGCCCCAGTTTATATAGAAAATGTAGTCATTGTCCATTCATGTTTATTGTCTCTGCCTCTGTCAGAACTGGGGACTTATCCACTTCCTTCAGTTGCTTCCTCTTTTTGTTGTATCATCTTTATCTCTAGAGATCGTCTCTCTCAGGAGGAGAGAGCGAGTCGGATTTGTTTGCCGTGAGCCCGTATCCGCTCATCCCAGGGATATTTTGCCAGAATCGCATGCATGACAGCACATGTCTGAGCAATTACAAGACCTAATTAATGATATTGTCTCGCTCCCAGCCCATTAACAACACTGATTACCCCTGTTGCCCGTGGGCTTTTCTCTCCCCCGCATCTCCATCTCTGCAGGCACGTGGAATGGTACAACTAAGGTAGCCATAAAGACGTTGAAGCCGGGGACCATGTCGCCTGAGGCCTTCCTTCAAGAGGCTCAGATTATGAAGAAGCTCAGGCATGACAAACTGGTGCCTCTGTATGCAGTGGTGTCTGAGGAACCCATCTACATTGTCACAGAGTACATGTCCAAAGGTACCGCTCATCCCTGGAGAATAACAGTACTCAGCTGTTTTCCTGTTACATGACACTCCTGAGGTCTATTTTTAAAGAGAAGCAAAACAACATCAGGTCTGAGCATGTAGATTTTTCAGGCGGATCACATCCCCATGCTTTTTTTTTTTTTTTTTTGATTTACACATGGTGATTTCTTTGAAGGAAAAATGTAAATTTTATAGGCATTTTAATTAATATGTCTCTCAGTCCCTCAGGGTCCCTGGTGGGTCTCTGATGCAGGAAAGCGGAATAAGTATTTGAAAATTGCAGCAGGTTTTCATAGAAAAAAAATTTCTGAGGTAACTCAGTGACAGATGCATGCTTCTGTGTCTGCAGTCTTTGATGCACTCGGGTGCAGTGATTTCACAAAGACACTGTCAAAAGATTTTCCACAGTTTACCTCCAAACGAGAAGCATGGATCAGCTAACACCGTGAATCGCATAATTAATTACTGTCCAACATAATGCATTATTCACTTGAAGCTATTATTCCACACTCTGTAGCAGTATGTTGTTATGCAGCTCCCTCACATCCATTATGACTTCTCACATTTGCTTTTTGATAGGAAGCCTGCTCGACTTCCTCAAAGAAGGAGATGGCAAACATTTGAATCTTGTCATGCTGGTGGATATGGCTGCAAAGGTGAGACCAGTATCTGTATTGTTTTTTTCTCCACTAGTGCACAATTCACCTCAGTGCACTGCCAAGTAGAGAGCTCTATTTTAAGCTTCTGACATTTAAAAAAAAAAGAAGAAGAAGAGGAAGAATCACAGCCTCAGGTAAACAAGTCCTCCTCTCCCAGATTTGGCACACTTTGCTTTTATTTTCACTCTTTGAAAATCAATCAGACATGAAGAGGTGATAGAAAGTATGAGAAGCTAAAAATTATTAGCTGAAGTGGCGAACATGAGCTGCTGTCTAACCTTTTTTTTTGTTTGTTTATTTTAAAGATCGCTGATGGCATGGCTTTCATCGAGAGGATGAACTACATTCACAGGGACCTGCGTGCCGCCAACATCCTCGTGGGCGAGAACCTGGTGTGTAAGATTGCCGACTTTGGTTTGGCCAGGTTGATAGAGGACAACGAGTACACGGCGAGGCAAGGTGGGTGCGCGCACACTTAAACACAGGCTGTGTGAGTCACAGGTGAATGAGATGTCAGGGCAGAAACAGAGAGAGCAGTTACCTTACAGCTATGACGACTCCCGGTTCTCTCACCTCATGATGAATTAGGCTAACATAAGAAACCAGATGCTTCTTCTGATCTCTTATTAGCTTTGCTTTTCACATGTTGGAAGAATTTATCTCTTTGCTATTTCTGCTTCGCAAGGAGTGCCTTGCCCTGATGGGAAATTGGAGCAAGCTTTAGACACTTCCAGTGAAGGCTGAAGACAGCAGTTTCCTTCTGAAGTTTGTATTAGAAGCATCTGTGAAACTTAGGAAACAGTACTGCTCCACAAATTGAATTACAGTCTGAAGACCGGTGGCGTAGTAGAAAGACACAGTTGCCAGTGATGCTGTAAAGAAAGAAAGGCATACTGCAAACCGAGTTAAATACTAAATATGCTCACATTCTTAGTTTGGGATTTAGTAATTTAGAGCTGAAGCTGATCGATGTATTGTGAAGGGGATGGAAAAATAATCTTGTAAACACACGGTCCTCAAAAATACGCAAATAATTTTGCATTAGCAGCATATTAGCTGAGGGAAGTGGCGCGCAGTGGATAGCCTGCTTAGGAGAAAAACTAAATACCTGGGACAGAAAACTAAAAAGATATCTGTGAGCATCTACTTGGTCAACGATCTGAAAAAAAAATAAAATAAAAAGGATCTGAAAAAATTAACCCTGTAAAAAATGCACTTAATCTCATAGACTGTATATAAAAGATGTAGCTCCTGTGCCTGGAGAAACTGCGCTGGATTCTCTATGACCTCAGTAAATGCTTTTCAGATGGGTTTGTGCTGTTAACAGCTACTTTTAAGTAATTTTAATACAACATTACATTCATTTGGTAAATTATAGTCCTGTTTACATTGAAATAAACACTAGAACATACTATTCTTAATAACACCTAAGAGGGCAGTGTTTGTTTTTGTTTCTCTGTCACTTTTTTATTATTTAAATGCAGCATTCTTTATTATATTGTTTATACTCATTGTTAGCCCTTGAACCTGTTTTCTCTGAGGTCTATTTAAAAACATCTGTATGATAGAGTAAGAAAATATAATGTGCTCAAAATTATATAACTATGGTTAACTGACCTTCATGTGACTTCTTGGAAATGAAGACAGAAATTAGCCCATATGCCCTCTAGTGGCAGCACTTCACCTAACCCTCTTTTCTCTTTTCTCCATCACACACAGGAGCCAAATTCCCTATTAAATGGACAGCCCCAGAAGCTGCGCTGTATGGCCGTTTCACCATCAAGTCAGACGTCTGGTCCTTTGGCATCCTGCTCACTGAGCTTGTCACCAAAGGCAGAGTGCCCTATCCAGGTAAGTGACAGGGTCAATACTAGCACACAGATATACACACCTGGTGTGAAGAAAAAGGTGTGGTGCACCAACAGAGTGCAGTGATTAACGGCCAGAGTGATCTGCCTGCAGTCTGTCAGCAGACGTTGAGCTGGTGTGCTTGTTAATTTCAGAGGATGAAGTGAAGCTGTCTGGCATTGTCTGCGCTGGTTGTTTATGGCTCTGTAGGGGGAGTATTGACATATACACACATGCACACACAGATACCCTTACACACACACAGACACTGTGACACATTTGAGATTAGATGAGACCATCTGGTGGGGGGACGATCAGGAGATTGAACACAACTCTTGTTTATAACCATCTGCCAGACTGATTCTGCCCCGGGGAGCAGTGCCCGCAGTGTTCTGTGCTACCTTCACACAGATCAGGTTTATATGTGATGCAGCTTTGAAACTAATATTAGAGAAGTTGTATGGCTGAAGAGAATTTGATAATTGATTACAGAATTAATTGACATTTTGAGGAATAAACATTAGGTAAGGATATTGATAGTAAACCTGGGGAAAACAGCTCACTGGGCTCTGTGAACAAACACAACTGGATTTTATACATTTGCAATTATATGTTTGAAATTGCTCCTTTAATTAATACAAAAACACATAGTTTAATGGAGGACTTTTTTTTTCTTTAAATCTTGTTAGTTTCTAGTTTTTTCACTTAGCACATTTGTGCACATTTGGTTTGGGCCATAGACTGTATTTAAAAGATGGACATAGCCACTGTTATTGCATATTGGTTGGTGGATTTGTGTTTTTGAAGCCTGCAATTAACCTTGAAAGCACACTAACGAGTTATGAAACGAAACTGAGGCATGTTTCATGGTAGCAGTTCAAGGTAGCCATACCCTTAACTCATAGCAACAATTCACAAATTAAACATTATATTTAACATTATATTTAACATTATATTCCGTTGGGGGGGGGACGATTTGCTAGGCTTTCAATCCTTTCTGTTGATGGTGGCTCTGATTTTAATGATGCACTCTGGATTTTCTGTGGAACATGCAGCCTCCTGAGCCCTCTTATCTCTTCCCTTTTCATTTTGAAAAAAAAAAAAAAGGCTTGAACAAAAGCTTTTACAGCCCTTTCTGTCTCCACTCCATCTCCACCTCAGGTATGGTGAACCGGGAGGTGCTGGAGCAGGTGGAGAGAGGCTACCGCATGCCCTGCCCGCAGGGTTGTCCCGAGTCCCTTCATGAGATGATGAAGCTTTGCTGGAAGAAGGAGCCCGACGAGAGGCCAACCTTTGAGTACCTGCAGTCCTTCCTGGAGGACTATTTCACCGCCACAGAGCCACAGTATCAACCTGGAGAAAACCTATAGCCAGACTGGACTCTTCTGTGTATCCCTACGCCCAGAGGAGGCTTGTTTAATGACAAGTCCAGAAAAAGTTGACCGGAAACTGCCAATCAC